>JAWWTY010000123.1:1998916-2035828 GCA_035222235.1 Margarornis squamiger
GGTAACTTCCAAGAGTTAGTTTGGGAAAGGCATAACTTAATTACTTGTAGTGAGGTTCTGCAATGAATTATTGTTACTGTACAGCAAACAGGTGGCTTATGTTCAAACAGACAAGAAACAGACCCTTCTCTAAGACAGGTGTATTCCAAAGATATCCCAGTGTATTCCACTGGATGTCAATGTGAGAGAGAAGAGAGATGCATGAGGAAGAGGTTTGTTCACTGCACTTTTAGATCCCAGTGCCGAGAACAGCTCCACTGCATGAAGCAGAGAGGAGATCTTCTAAAGAAGGAAGAGAGAGCACCCTTCCCTTTATTTATTTCTTTGCTCCTTGTTTGCTCAGGAAAAAGAAGTCTCCCATTTTCCATGTCATCTGACCTGAATAAACTGATGAGGAACCTTACTTTGACTGCCAAAGGGAACTATTCCTTACAAGATGGACTTTGTTTATTCCACTCTCCACATTCTCATTTTCTTTCTGCAATCTGTCCTTTGGAGCCCCTCTGCCTTCTTCCCTTCTCTCCCTTCTTGCCTGTCTGCTATCTCAGTTTCTCCTTCTTCCTGCCCCTCTTGCTGTCTGCTGTTCTTCCCTCTTCCCATCCTCCTGATTGTTTTTCCTACCCTCTCTGTTGCTCCTTCCACTCTTTATTTTTTCTCTGGACCCTTTCTCCCTCCATCGGGATTCTCTCCTTTTTGTCCATTTCAATGCCCTTATTTCCACGGGGCCACTGTGGAAAGAGGTGGAGGTGGTGTGACTTGGAGTCCCTTCATATTGACAGCTGTGTCTTTGGAGGAAGGTTCATGCAGCTTGGTGGGAGAGAAGCTCCTGTAATTCCAGCTCCACAAGAAGTAGAAGAGGAAGAGTAAGGGACATTCAGTGCCATAGAGCAGGTGCTTGTTTCTTGCTCAAAATTAAATCATCTTTAAGGCCTGACACAGAAGAAAAATTTTCAGCTCTTCCCTGTTGTCCTTTTTTGAAGCTTGATGTCCTAAGTGTGTTGGAGCAACTCATTTCTCAGAGAAGTTTGTCTTATTGAAGAAAGTGAAGAGCTAAAAAAGAAAAAAAGTAATTTGTGCAACTATTTTGAAAACAAGGAGGTTAAACATTGCCTTCATCAGGACAAATATTTTACCACAGAGGCTGCATCTGCTCTCTCTGTCTGGTTTGACACCAGTTAGATGGAGATATGTGTACAGTGCAGGCTGAACACAACCAACATTCCAGCTCCCTTCATTGAACAAAGAAAGTTATTTTGGAGGGCTAAAAGGAAGCAAAAATATAAATGGTATTTTGCTGATATGTAGCAGAACCAGAGAATATAGAGGGGTTTTCTTGTTGTTTTGGGCTTTTTTATTCCCCTTTGAATTTGTATAGATGTGAAGGTGTTCAAGATTCCATGTTGTGTGGCACTAAATCTCTATTTCATTATCTCAGTTTATAACATTTAAGGGCACCCAGCTGTGAGCATGGAGTCAGCCTTGGAGGTACATACATGACTCTTTTTTCTCTTTTTTTCTTTAAAAATATATATATGACAGCTCAAGTGGCTTCCTTCCTACTCAGGGAAGCAGGTGCCTGCTTCATCTTTACCTTTGATTGTTCTGGAAACCCTCCCTTGGAGCAGTTGCAGTCTGATGAGGTTTAGAAAAAAGGATTTTTTTATCACTGTGGGCACATCAATTGGCACTGAGAGGAGGTGAAGGCAGCGGGTATCTCTTCCCCCTTTGCAGCCCCTTGCCTGGGACTCAAGTCTGTCCCTTACAGAAACTCCTGGTGGTGGAAACAGTAGGATTTCACAGGATAGGGAGCATTGGTTTATGGCTCTGTGTATGGTCTCACAAGGGAACACTGTTCAATAGGCTTCAAAGTGATTCAGCCCTGGCATAACCGTGGCTGTGGCCACATGTAATATAGCCTGTAGCTCTTTAAAGAGGATTAGCCTTAGATCAGGCACAGCATTCATTGCTGGACCTCATGTAAAGCAGAATATGCTAATGAAATGGAAATGTCTACAGCAAACATTGCATAATATTGGAAACCTCAAAACTGAGCATTGTGTCTTGATGTCTCTGCTGGAAGTCAAACTTTCATATTGTTTGTTATTTCAAGAAAAAATGAAGTTTCTAATATCACCACAAGCTCTGTAATAATAAATTAACATCCAGTTTGCAGTTCTACTGGCAAAATTAAAAAGATGTCAACAAACACCTGAAGGTAACTTTTCAAACACTGTTGAATGCTTTAATGATGTCGTAGCTCTCCAAGACAGACAAAACCCACCACATCTTGAATTATCTTCATTTGGGTTTTCTGCAATGGGCATAAGCTTGGTTCAACCCTGCCTTCTCTTCCCAGCTGCCCTTCCGTGGCTTTAAACACCATTTTTGGGCTTACAAGAGTTTCAGCTCCAGACCTGCAGACACAGTGTTTCTGACATGCATTTCTGAGCTATGTCACCTTTTTAAGGCACTTTCTGTCTGTGCATCAACCTCCACTGGCGGTCCAGTAGGCTTCACTTGGCTCTCCTGTTTCAGTTTTATGCCAGTCTTTGGAGTGATTGAGGTTTAACATTGTAGAGATGTATAAAAAGCCCCCAAACTTCCAGGTGACCCAAGATTCCAGCTGTCTGCCTCGACATGTGGTGAAGGATTTTGAGCTGCACAGGAAATTTGTGACCCTGATAGGAAGCTGGACTTGAAACCTTTGCCCATGGAAGCGTTCAGATCTGTTCCAGGTGCTTTCCTCCTCGCACAAGTGAGCAGGAATTCATGTCTCACCAGCCCAGCTGTACGTGTCCATGGCCTGGGGCTTGGTGCTCAGGCAGCACGTTCAGAAACACAAAATATAAACCCCACTGATGGACATTAAATACCCCGATGGGCCGTTTTTCTTTTGTGCACTTGAAGTGCCTCATCCCGGTCTGCTGGGGAATAAAAGTGCACAGAAAGCCTTTGGGAAGAAGATCCTTCTGGCTCCACTTCCAAAACGTGCGCTGTCCTTGCTTAGCAGTTTTTTTCCTCTCAGGACTTTTTTTGTTCCAGGATTTATTTCTTACGGTGGTGGGTGAGTTTTGGTTGGCTTTTTTTTTTTTTTTTTTTATTATTATTTTGCAGTTTGGAAGTTCTTTTTCTGCAGACGTGGAGGGTGGTGATACATATTCATGAAAGAGAAGTCTTTCCAGCCCCTGCCCGAGTTGACAAAGACTTAGCTGTTTCACACAGCAAGCTGACTGGAATTGTGTGGGGCCTGCCTGACCAGATTAGAGCAAACAGCCAGCTTATTCCTCCAGTCGTCAGGCCTCCCCTTCCTAACAATTTCCCCAATTGTCATTTTGACAAGGCTGTCATTAGGTGATGGCTTCTTTTGGCCATTTTCAGATAAAGATAATTTCCTTAACTTCCATTTTATTTGACAACAAGTAGTTTGGGAAAGAAAGGAAGTGCTTCAGTAGTTTATGGATTAAGGGTTTGTCACTTCAAAGGCATCTTTGATCTAAAAATATGTGCTGTACCAAATTCATTATGTCTTTTTTCTTTTTCTTTTTTTTTTTTTTTTTTTTTAGAACTTTTTAATTTATTGATCTGCCCCTCAATTATTCCTTTTTCTGCATCCCCTAGTAGTACTTGGGATAGCAATGGTGAGGAGAAATGGCCTCTGAAAAGTCATGACCAGGGCAAAACAACAGGTGCTTTTGTTCAGCACCCAGTGCTGAGCTGCTTTTAGCCAGAGGTCCTGCCTGCTCCTGCCGTGGCAGCTCCATTAAAAACTGGGAGACACACAATGTGTTTCATAAGGAATGGCTTATTGCACGTCTTCTATTGGTCTGGGTCACTCCTCTGCTCTAACTGGCCTAAAAACATGGATCTGGTGGTGTTTGGTGATGGGTTTTGAGCCCCTGGTACCCTGTTGTCCAGCTCCGTGCCAGGGCAGTTTCCGTGTCGTTTTGGCTCTGTTTTGTGTCTGTGCTTCACTAAGAACTCCCAAATCTTATTCCAAGCTCTTCTCCTGGTCTGTTTGCAACTTGAATGCCCTTCCAGAAAGCACTAAGCTTTGCAGCAGGCAGGTGCAGCAGCCACTGAGTGTGTTGCTTCCCAGACACCATCCAGGCACGCTTGGAGTTGGGCTTCATGATCCCTTCCAACTCAAGATATTCCATGATTCCAGAGTGCAGGTCTGCATGATCAGAGTTTCTTTTTGGCTACTTCTGCAGGGAGAGCAGTGCATGGTGGGGGTTTGACTATGGATCAAGAGCTAGGCATTTCCAGCACCTGCCTTAGCTGTGTCAGGCACTGGGCTTCACTTTCACCCCTCAAAAATACTCCATCCTTGGGTACAGGAGTGTAAACCCATCACGACAGCCCATTATTCTTGCCTCACGCCGACTTAGCTGGGGCTGGGGTTTGTCCTGTATTAATATTAATATCTGTTCTACCTCATTACTTCAACTTTCCCTGTAATGTTACCTCTGCATTGTACCGGCAGGCAAACCACCTCTGTGCTGCTGGAGGCTGTTCTTGATCCCATTTCCAAACAGAAGCACTTCTGCTTTGGCTCTGGCTGGGGTGGCTGTGCAGAGGCCGGCTTTTTTTTTCTTCCCTTTTGCCTGCTAATTGGCTGAGACCACCAGAATTTGGAGGACACAGATGTCACTGATAGTTTGCCTAGGGAGCACATTCATGCCCATCTGTTGCAGTCTAGAAGGCTGTTCATATATCCACAAGGCCTTCATTTAATTCTTGTCAGAAAGTAATGTAAATCCAGTTTACCTCAGAGGTCACAGCCAAGATTTATGCCAATGAGCCCCCTGCAATTTACACACACTGTAGTTGTATAGGATGAAAAGAAACCCTTTCATGTTGGTGCATATTAACAAGAAAGCTTGCCTTAGGAGAGGCTTTTTGATTGAGGTTCTTCCTTATTTTAATACAGCCAGTTGGGATATCCAGCTTTACCAAAAGAAAACATCTAATCTTTAAGCCAGAGAAGTAAACTAACTAACTAACTAAAGCCCCTAGAAAATCCATTTTTTTAAAACCATCTTTTCACAAAGAAAGGTAAATGCTCTAGGAAAACATAAGAATGTGTGCACTGAAATGTTCAGGAAACTGAATTTGCCTCCTGTGGAAGATGATATTAAGTCAATTACTGAAACCTTAGCTAAATTAGTGTAAGCATGTTTTCTTTTTTTATTTTGGTTTTATTTTTCAGTCCCTCAAGCTGCCAAATCCGAAAGCAGAGCTGAGCCTGTTATTTTTGACAGAGATAATGGGAAAGACTCCAGAAGGCTTGTGCTCAAACCCACAGGAGGGAGAGCAGTCGAGGGTACTGTATGATGTGCATGCTCCCTGTTACCTGCTCCAGGTAAAAATACCAGCCTCAATGTTCCATTGTTTTTGTAGGGACAATCTTTTGGAATTTTTTCAGCATGCCTGCAGAAGTCAAGGAAGGATAAAATACCATAATATGCAGCAAAGAGGAGATTGTAACTCGACCAGCTGCAATAGACCCAGCACTGCCTCTGTGTCATGATTTCACCCCTGTCTTTATTCAGCAGGAGACTCTAACAGCCCAAAGAGCTTCCCTAAAACGAGTGTGGCTTCATTAACCTTAGGAAAGCCCCATGTGGAAGGGCCACAGTACACCAAATTAGGCTGGAGGGAAAAACTAGCAGTGCAAGTGGTGCAGATACTTGAATTGAAAATGAGCTGTTAGAAAAGAAACACTCTTAAGTACCCTGGTTATTAAAATTGCCTGTAGGAGCAGGCAGAGAAAAGCGGGATACAAAGATGGATTAGGATGTGCCAACACGATTACAAAGGGGTTTCAGCATTGGGCACTTCTGCTTCTTTCGGCTCAGTGTAGTTTGAGGGTGTTCCTTTCATTTATACTGACTCAGGGATCCTCCTCCCTTTTCCCCCTTCCTTCTCCCTGGTTTGTCTGGCCTGTGGATTTCACCTTAGCAAACACTTTCAAATGTTACCAGCGTGAAAATCAGTATGATTTGCATGGTATCGTAACAACCAGAGTGGTTTGGGATTAGGAGGCAGGAGAGCAAGGCACCAAAATGAAAACAGGGCTCAGAGTCTTAAGTTCCAGGGTAGCACTTAAAATAATTAAAATGTTTATTTGAAAGTCAAAACAGCCTCAGTCATAAATAACTATCCATTCCTCGATTGATTGTGTCGAGTCCCAACAGAGAGCTCTGGGAATAAGGTTTATTTGCTCCCTGTTGGGATTAATCCATAAATGTAGTCTCCACATGGAACTCATCAGGTCTTTGCTTCCTCTTCATTAGTCTCCCTGGAACTGGAGGGTAGCCTGAATAAGATGAAAATTAGGATAATATATTTTCAGAGAGAAAAGGCCTGGCGATCTCTAATTTGTGTTTCAGGGCCATAATGCTGTGGAAAATTTCCCAAATGATGTTGTCTGAGAAACCAAGGCTTGTTATCCTTGCTGCATTTGAAGTTTGAATGCAGCAATTACATCTTCTTTTTCTTAGAGCCTCCAAAGCTAATTGCAGTCTTAAACTGGCTAGATTGACTCCCAGGCTTCCTTCCATCCACAGTAGAACTTAAAATTCCTTTCTCTTGACAGATCTTTTGGTCTTCTAGCCCAAGGGCTGTGAAATGTCACAGTAAGGCCCATTTCTTATTAAAGAGATCATTTCACTGTAGCCCACCCAATCCTTCCCTCCAACTCTCTTGTTCTGAACCCCAGCTCCAATTAGAGGGCAACCACAGAAATGTATTTTCTCATCCCCTGAGACCTTTGTAATTTTTTTTTTCATCATATTTGATGAAAAAGTCATATTTTAACCCAGGCTCCAACCAGAAATGCCGCAGATTTTTTTTCTCATAATATATTGTCTTAACAGTTACATCAAGCGTTTAAAAACTGCCTGTGCCCAAAGGTGGAGTAAAGGAGCTTTCCTGTCACCACAAAAAAATGCTTAAATCCTCAATCTGATGCAAAATTGTTTTTATTATGTGTTTTCAAAGAGCATTTTTAAGTGCATCCTTTGAAAGCATTTTTGTCCAGTCAGTTCTGCAGCACACCAAGCTGCGATTTTTATCACTTCAAAACCGTGGTCTCCTCAAAGTACCACTTGTTAGGATTTAAGGGAACTTTAGGAAAGCTGATTAGTAACCATTGAGAGGGTTCTGAAGGCCTCCAGAAGTTTTTGCTGTTCTGCTGTTCAGCTTTATTCTCAGGTCGTGCATTTCCACAGGTCCATAAGCTGCGTGCTTGGTTATTCCCCTCTCCCAGCTGTCACTCAATGCCACAGCTGTCACAGAACACAACTTTACAAAGTGGCATCTGTGTAAAGGATGCTGCTGTAGTTTAAAGCTCGTTGGTGCATTTTAAGCTGATTTTATGATGCGAGTCATTGTCCCTTGTGATGGGTCTCTAAAGACTCTCCACCTTCTGAGTGCTAATGTACAGTTTATTGCGCTTTTCTCTACGGTTCCAGCACTTTGGTGTTGCTGCTGTTGTAAATCATTATTCATTACTCCAAGTGTCCTTGCTGTTTATTCAATTCTTTGGAAAAAAAAAATGTACTTGAAGAAAAATTCCTGGCTTGCTGACACTCATATATCACTGTTATGGACGTGGCAGTTTCCCGGTGAGTTAAATCCTCCCAACCCAAGGAAGCCAAGCGCTGTACTTCCACACTAATTTGAGCTTCCCTGCTAAGCCCTGACAGTTCTTTGTGACACTGGCAGCCTGTGTGGCTCACAAAGCCATGGGGCCCTCCTGCTTACAGTAAAGACCCAACGTGATCTTCCAGGCTGTGGCACCACACGAGCTGGGCTTGAAAGTCTGAATTCGGGCTCTCTGTTCCACTGGATGCTCTTAATACCATGTTATTCTTTGTAAAGGGAAATATCCCCTTACGAGGAGGCTGCCTGACTTTTTTTCCCTGGTGGATAACCAGAAACTCCATCAACTTTTCCAGACCTGGCAGGGTAGGAGGAGAGGACTCTACTTTCTGGCTGTTGTCACCAGGTTCAGATGTCTGTCCCTGCTGACCCGGGAGTCCTTAGAGAGAGGGGACCTTGTGAATTAGGATGTGGACTAGGGCCTTGTGAGCAAATCCCATCAGTGTGGGGGCCGTTTCTTTTAGACTGATCTTTGCCAGTGACAGGTAGTTCAGCCCCATCTCCTGGGTGGACTTTGGGCCACGCTGTAGCTATGCCTCCAGCCCTGTCTCTGGCCCCATGTCCTTTTTCTCCTGACAGGAGCCCCTAAATGGGCCCTGTGCCTTGTCTGTCCTTAGGGATGTGATCCCAGCTCCCAGTTATGCTCACCTGGCTCAAACCTTGCAGGACGGTGCCCTGCATGAAGCAGCCCTGGCAGCTCTTACTTGGAGCTAAAATGATGGGGAACCCTTTCTGGGTTTTCCTTCTCTTTTTATCCATGGCTCCTACATCTAGCTGATCTGTTTTACTTGCTCTCCAGCTGCTCTTACATGTCTGTCCCCCTGCCCTCAGTCTCATTTTTATGGCTACTTTCTGAATTTCTTCTTTCTCTGACATTTGTCTGCAGAGTCCCTCCGACTGGCTCCTGCCTCCAGGCTCTTTGCTGATGAATCCCATCTTTTGCCCTGCTCCACCTGCCCTTCCACGGCAGGCTCTCTGATCCTCTCTGCTTTCGCATGAGTGCATCTCTTTTGCCCCCTGCTTTTCAGTCTGGCAGCTTGCTCTCACTCAGTGCCGTTGAGAACACAGGGTATCTGCCACCAGCTCCGGGATCCGGCGATCCCAGAGCTGCAACAGAAAGGGGAAAATATGCCCTGGAAATTTAGCAGCTAGAATGTCCAAGTCGTTTCTAGTCAGCAGGGCAAACTGTGCCTGAGCGTGTGTTCCTTTGCACTCCCCTTCCTCCTTTACCATACCGTTTCCCTAAGTTTAGAAATGTTTTTACAGAAGCTGTTTTTGACTATATTGCTTCAAACTGTGAGAAGTTTTCTAAGTGAAACCATCATCAAATGAGGGAGGGGGAACAAACCCAAAATATTTATTTTGTGCTTCATTTTTGAAAGCTGCTTCACTATTTTGGCAGATGCTGAGCTGGGTATGTGGGATGGAAATGGTTTTTCCCTGCACCACCACTGGCAATGTCCTAAGCACCTGAAGGACTTGCAGTGGTAGGTACATGGACAACATTCCGATGTGGGATGGCATTCCAGGGTAAAAGAGACGGTCCCAATGGTCTGGAAAACGCACGCAGCATCCTCCACGAGCTCTGCCATTCAATCCCAGCTAACCGTGTGCGACAGCCCGAGCCTGCGAGGTGCAAAGGGCTTCGGCACAGCCTGGATAGTCACTTCCCTGCTCGGGCTTTCCCTGCTCCGCTGCAGAGCCCTCCCTGTTTCCCTGGCACCTTGGGATGTCCGCCTTGCACACTTTGTCACCGGGACAGTAATTTCACACACTCCTCTAATAAAGTCCTCCGAGGCTGTCATGTATTTTCATGTATTTCCCCTATTATTTCTCCCTGCTTGAGCCTTTCGGATAATTGATGATACTTTAGTTAATCATTTTCCCCCTCCTTTGTTTGCCAGGTACCTCAGGCTTGAAGGGAATCCTTTTCATTTAGAATCCGTGTCTTCTCTTAAGTAATTGATCACCGTGCACCCGGGGACACCCAATTCACAGCCGAGTGGGATCAGCCTTCATGAATAATCAAAACGCTGTGGCCCTGCTGCTGCAGGAGTGCGAGCGAGCTCTGGATGCGCTCCTGTCGGCAAAGGCTGGCACGGGCGAGGAAGAAGAGAGGGAATACCTGCGGTGCCAAGGTGAGCTCTGCCCCCAGGAGAGGTGGCAGGACCCCGCCGCTCCTCAGCACTGCCCTATTTTGCTTCCTCGGGCAGATGAGTGTCAAGAGATGCCTGGATTTCGAGGCCATGAATGGGATGCGGGCTCCAGGCAGGCAAGGGAAAGGAGTCCACTTTGTTGCAGTGAATTGCTGTCAGTTCTAATTTTAGGCTTCACTAAACATGAGGCTGTAAGGAACAGTTTAGTTCGGGAAGAACAATGCCCAAAAGTTTGCTGATGCACATAAATTTCGGTTATTAAAAAAAAAAAAAAAAAGGGGAGAAAAAGGATGCAACTTCTGAATAAGGGCACATATTTCCTCTCTTTTCATAGGAACTGGGTGAGGGCCCTCTCTGTTTGTCAGCTTCTCCTCATATATTAAAGAGCTCATTGCCTGAATCTTTATCTTGTAAAATGTGTGTGACCTCTGTAAGTGGTGTACAAGGGAAAAAAAAAAAAAAAAAAGAAACTTGCAATATCCCTCTTGAAAGGAAAATCCATGGCGGCTGAAGGCTGGGATAAATAACCAGGAAAGGAAGCAGTGCTTAGCGAGAGCTGTAATAAAAGGGTTACCTGCTGGAAACCCGCATTTATTTTGGTATCGCTGCGGTGCTTTGGGGAAAAAAAAAATAAAATTACTATTTCTTCATTTCAGTGGAATTAAGGCTTTCCTTCGCGTGACACATCTGCGGCACTGCCCGCTTCCCAGTTTAGTGTTAATAATGTTTAGTTTTGCCTTGCTTGAGTGACTCGGCCATAACGTTAATTTGATCCTTAAAACCCTTTGTTTGTCCCGGGGCGCAGAGCCGTTGAGAATATGTTTTTCCGACCATCCTTGTTCTTGCTGGGAGGTCAGCTGCCTCTTTCTGGAGCACCTAAGTCTGTTTGTGCTGGAGGGTGGCGTGTAGGTTTCTGTTATGGATACTGGAAGGGTTTTCTCTCCTCTTTTTTGTTTCCAACAAAGAGTACTTTGTTTCCTCGTCGCAAATTCTTTTAAGTTTTATTATGGCTTTGTAGAATAGGCTCTTGAACTCCTAATCAGGTAGCGCTTTTCTCCCCCTCATCCTCCTCCCTCCTTTTCTCCTATTAAATGCCACAAAGTATGAGAAATAATCAGTTTAGTTCCAGATAAGGTAAATCAGTGCCCTTATAATCACTCGATTAGACACGGTCCTTCAGGTAAACTGCTTCAGGAAATGGGCGATCAGAGTCTGTAGTGATGCTCGGGCTTTTCCAGGGACCGTGTTCCCATCAGCTGAAAGAAAAATACCCAGCAGCGGGGTGGTGACAGCGACATTAATAACTGCTGGGGCTCTCTGCCCGGGGAAGGCAGGGCCTCGCAGGTCGGCGGCTCTCGGCTTGGGGGGACCCTCCCAGCACAGGGGCAGAGGGGCTTTCTTTGCCCCCCTCTCCTCCCGGGGCTGCCTTTGTTCCCCCCCCGGCTTTCTCAGGCCGAGTGCTGGAGAAACTGAAAGCCAAATCCGTATAAATGGTGGGGAGAGGGGAGAGGACAAGCAGATCCTTGTCTCCTTTTAGTTGAGGGGGGCAGAAGGGGTGTTAGGTGGGTTTGGATTGTTTTTCTATCTCTTTTCAGGCTAGAAATGATTCCGGTCAACTTCTGTGCAGGTGCAGCCTTCGTTAATTAGGGAGTTTATTTTGCCAGTGGTGAGAACAGCTCTCTGATACAAGGGCAAACTCTCGTCCTGGGAGCTGGATTTTAGCTGAAAGCTGCAGGGCTGTTCACACAACATGAGCTCCACAACTGGTTGCTGTGGTTCTGGTGGATGGTGTTGTGATACAACATCATTCTATTGCCACTGACTGGCTAATTGTGTGTTATTTCCACATGGTGACAGCTGGATGGTCACAGCAAGGCTCGAAGCAGTGTCCTGCTAGGCCTACATGGATGTCCAACCCCAAAGATGACTGAAGGCTCCAAGTTTGCCAAATCCTCCTGAGAATGTTGCCCTGGTTTCCCTTCCTAGCCAGCTCAGCAGTGTTGACTGCTGAGGATGTCTCTTTAAAAATCAAAGTTCAGTATTAAATAATTTGACTTTAGTCTTTTTTTCAATGCATCAGGCAGGATGGGGATCAGGGTTTAATTAGGGATAGCATGGAGAACAGGGACAAGAGGCCAGCAATAATACCTTTAGAGAGGATGCCAATGTCTGTGTTATCCCACTGTTTTCATGGTTGCTGACACTGCTTTTCCCCATTTTAATGTTATTTAAGTAAGCATAAGTTTGTGTGGGAAAGACTGAAGAAGAAGGCAGAGAAGACAGAAAGGCTGTGTAAGCATCTTGTTTCTCTTTGGATAGCTCCCTCCCCAAAATGTCAGTCCTGTGGGACCATATGTGGAAATACGTTCTTGCTGTGACTGCCTTCAGTCCTCCCCACCATCTTCCTCTGGAAAAGGTTTTGGGAAGTTCAGTTTTCCCCCTTCTACGTGGGGTATTAAAGCTTTCTGCTGGCCATTTTGTGTTCCCTGTGATGAGATGGCACTGGTTTTCCAGTGGGAGGTGTGAGGGTGGGAGCACGACCTCCTGTCCCCACCAGCTCTGCTGCTTGACCACTTTGCCGTGGCATAGAGGGCTGAGCCCCTCCAGGCACCACTTCAGGAGGACAGGGAAACATGGCTTCATGGTAAGCCAGGATGTGTAACGGGAAGGTTTTCAAGCCCCGTCTTTCCTTGGGACAGCAACAAGTGAGAAAACATTGGTTGGAAAAAGCAGTATCTCTTTAAACATGGCTTTTTGGAAAAGGGCCCTAAATATCCATCTGCCTGCTTTTTCCTAGGAAAACCATATTGGTGAATGCACTGTAATATGAGCATGAAACAGACTTTATAGGTAGTGCATTTTCTACAGTCTGTCTGTAAAGGATTGATTAAAAAAATTTTAGGAATACATTTATTGCGTTGCCTCGTTAAATCAATGATGGTCACTGAGCACAGTTTTTTTGGGGGGAATTAACGGCCAGAAGGGGCCAGATCTGCAGCTGATGATCACCATTAACCCCATCTGGTCAATAATCCTTGTTAATCCACTTTTATTGGCCACAGAGGCTGCCCAGACCTGTGGTTAGCGCAGCACAGCACACCCAGGCTGCAGCTTCACCGCTGTTGCAAGGAAAATTAAATGTGGGCTGCAGCTGAAAGGAAGGGATAAATCCAAGCCCAAATCTTTAGCTGTGTGCTCCTGGCAGTTGCATCCTTATTTGGGTCAGGTTGGAGATCTGACCAAAGCCCATGGAGTGGTGAAGGGCCAGTATGGGGAGGGAGCAGGGCACGGGCCAAACTCTGCTCAAGACCATGTTCTTAATAATCATTACATCCCTTTAGATCTAATTGCTTTCAGTGGTCCAGGTTTGTCTCCCAGTTTGGATGTGGCTTTCCAGGCTGCAAGGGGGACAGGTCTTCTGTGCTGTTGACCTCATTGTCCTCTCCTCACACAGGTGAGCAGGTTTCCTCCTGTGTCTCTTGGAGCAGCTCTTCCCTCCCAGACAACCTCCAGCCGGCATGACTTCCTGCTAAAAGCCTTTTTAATGGCTGAGGGCTCCCATTTACCTGGAGGGCAGAGCAGCCAAGGGGAACCGAGGGCAGGGGAGCCTTCCCTCCCCATGAGGAGGCTGGTGACAGGAGCTAAGAGCTGGTAGCAACTGGGAGAAGGCCTTTCAGAAAGATTGGTGTTACAAGTGCTGCAGCTGAACCTGCCGCAATATCTTTACCTGCTCTTTGACCCTTTCAGCTCTGCTTCCTGAGGACTTGAGGACCCTTCTGGAGGAGGCAAAGGAAATGAAGTGGCCCTTTGTGCCGGAGAAGTGGCAATACAAACAAGACCTCGGCCCAGAAGACAAAACAAACCTGCAAGATATGATCAGTGAGAGGCTCCCTGACTTACTGGTATGAAGTTCAACACACCTGGTGTGTAAAACTGTCCCCCTGAGGTGCAGTTTTGTTTCTCTTTCCACTAAGGTAATGGTTCCTTCTTCCCCGAAGAACTGGCATTATAATAAAACTAAAATGCCAAATGTTTCCATAATGTTTTTTTTTAAAAATCTCCATGAATTTGACAAGACTGCTGTCCCTCATTTGATTCCACACTGCAAGGAGGCCATGAGGATTACTCACTATAGTAGAGCTTGCAAAATTCATCATCTGCCTTTCTCTTGTCAATAAAATTACCTGACAGAATCCCTTTGAGGACCAAAGGTGGCCGAAACCCAGGCAGGAAAGGCAGGGGCTTGATGTGACTTTTCCTGTGAGTCAAGGTTGTGTTGAGTAGTAAGTATCCTGTGAGAGCTGCAGGATTCAAAGATGCTTGGGGATCCCATCCTGTGAGGTGATGAGTTTGAGTTTAAAGATTAGAAAGTGGCAAGAAATGTGGATTGCTTTTTTGCGTTTCTGATCTCCCCAGAGGCCTGTCAGACTTTACTTGGAGGAAACAGGGGACACCCTTTCCCATGGTAAATGTGGTATCTGGGCTAAGGATATCCCTATGGCAGAATAGGCATAAAAATGAGGTTTGTGAAGTTTTGGGGCTGGTTTTTTTTTTTGCTTCCCGTGGTGCACATCTGAAGCCAGCACTGTTGTTGACTCCAAGGTGGCCAGGAGATCTCACCTGCTCTGGAGAGCCCTGCCCTGGTGAGGCCAGCAAGTTTTCTTTGGGAACAATGATTACTTGGAACAGCACAGAGGGCTCGGCAAAGCCAACTGCAGGGCTGAGAGGTGGGAGCCCCAGCATCCCCTCACTCCTGAATTTCCTCGGGGAGGGCAGGGAGTGGCTGTTCCTGGGTATTTATTTTCTCCCTCCCTTTGGTGTGTGTGGCCTCAGACAGAAATTTATGGCGGAGGTTGACCTCCTTTACAATCCCTCCCTTTGGAGCGTTTGTCTGCTCTCTCCCGGGATAAACACCTGCAGTAAACTCCCCGAGAGACCTGGCTAGATGGGAGATTAATGTGGCTGTAATAGTGGAGCAGTGTTTGCAGCATTATGCCCTCTCCCCAGGTAGATGGATCTTTTCTGAGATGATACCAATTATTTATTGCTGAAACATCTGTTGATAACTGCAGCTGCCCTTGTTAAACAAAGCCTATCGTGGGCTCATAGACTATAGGGACCTAAAATCCTCCTCCATGCTAGTTTTGGACTATTCAGCAACACCCCCTGAAGTCCATTGGTTGCCGTTGTCTCCAATGTTTCATCCTGGGGTGGAAAATACTTTGTAAACGTTGTGCTGCCTTTCCCCATGTGCTTTGAAGTATTATTTCATCTTCATCGGTAATTTATATTCCAGTGCCATTGTACCATGGGAAAAAGGGAAAACCTTTTTTGTTTTCCATTTAATTGTAGATAGACTGACATTTTGACCTGTATTATTAGTATTAGTCAGGAAAAGGGATTTTTTTTCCCCTTCATCCATTCCTTCTCCCCTCCGCCCTTTTTTATTTTAAATAAAATTTCAAGGCAGAGCAAAGGCTGCTTCAGTTCTTTGAATAAAAAGCTGGGGGGGAAATGAGGCTGAAGGGAAGTGATTACAGTGTGATGAGGAAAGATAAAAGTTTGTGCAACTTTTTTTCTTCTTTTTTTTTTTTTTTTCTGGCATGAGGGACAGAAGGATAATTTAATTCCATGGAGGACACAAAAAAAATGAAGTCTTTCTCGATTTATTGTTCAGGAAAAAAAACCTTTAAAATTTTCCCCTCTCTGTTTATTTTAATTTGCCATGCTTAGAATAAGCTCATAAACCGTAATTCATTACATTTAAAAAGTGCTTTGAGATCCATGAATGAAAGGCACTTCATTACCATAACACACTGGTGGTGTGTGGAGGAGGCAGCGCTGCCTTCCAGGGCTCTCCATGAGGATGTTTTACCCTGGGAGTGGGCTGAAAAGCTCCATGAGACCAGCACAGGGAGTAAGCGGATTAGGCTTTGGCTTCAAGGGTTTGCCTTAGTGTTGTTGCACTTTAAAAAAAGTGGGATACTCATTGCTGGCGGCTCCACGCTCCTTTGGCATATCAAGGAGGCAAAGCCACCTGCACCTGCAGCTTTTTAAAGTGCTCTTCTTCGTCCTGGCTGTGGCATGCTCAGTGCTTCTTTGCATCCTGTAGAGTGAGGGCTTTTGGGGTTGGATTTTGGGGGATTTTTGTTTTTCCTGCCAGGATCCACCATCCGAAGGCCACCTTAGTTCAACAAGCTCAACATCTTGTTTTCCACGTTTTCCCAAGAGGTTTTGGCTAGCAAACCAAGCCCATCCTGCAGCCCCCATGGTGGGAATCTGCACTAAGGCTTCAAGGGTGAAACCCAACATCTGCATCCAAAGCCAAAATTGGAAATCACCGGGATGGTTTTAACAAATCAAAGCAAAATCAGGATTGTCCTTGGTGGCAAGGATAAATAAGGAGGGATTACTTTTCCTCTCTAAATACCACATGTGCTGTGGGGTTAGAAATGGGGCTGCAGATCCAGAAGGGAGGCTGCCAGTGGTGTCCTTCCTGCAGATCTTTGCTGTCCCAAGGGATGGAATTAGCCTTAAGCTCGGTGAGCAGCCAATAGAGGGCAACATGCCCATATCCACATAGGCTTTGATCCCAAAAACCCTGCTGTGGGTTCAGTTGAAGGACAACTCATAGTTCTCCTGTGGGATGATTCATGCCGTATTAATATTTTAATTATTGTTTTGCAATTTCCTTTGCCTGTTTGCAAATCCATTGTAATGATGTGGGCCTTTACCTCGGCTTTATTGTACCTATCAATAATTCCTGCATCCAGGCTTAAACATCCGTCCATGGACCGGGATCTGCTGGGATAGGTACAACTGGAATACAAAAGGAAAAGCCCCCAGGAGTGGGGTTTCTCTGGTCCCTCTGCACTCTCTGTAGGCTGCTGTGCAGTCTGGCTCCATGCTCCCTGCTGTGGATGGAGGAGAGTGGACCTTGGCCTTGCTGGCGAGGAATCTCCTGGGATTTAATGGGAATATGGAAAAGAGTGGAAAATAAGGCCCCGCAGCCTTTGGCTGGGCCTTGGCTAATTAGGTGCTGATGGATTGCCATTAGGGAAACCATTCCAAGGGAGATGCCCTAACTGCCTTAGGTGTGTGTGTGGGGGAGCCTTTGAAAGAGAACTAAAGAGGGGGGCTGAGGATTTAGTTTTCTCCTCCTTCTAACTGTCGGTGTGGTAACAGGAGAACTAAAGCCCTAAATCGTAGCCCTGGGATCTTGGTTGTTCAGGCTGACCTTTTGCTACCTGCCTCCTAAGAGCCCTTCTTGGGTGATCGCGGTGAAACGGAGAGTGATGCAGGGGATGGATTCAAACCAGCAGGGAGCCCGTGGCACCCCAGGCTCCCTGAGGCTTTGTAAGTGAGAAGATCAGAGATCAGGTGCAGGCAGGAGAGCTTTAGCTGTCCAGGGTGACAGCACTGGTGCTGCAGAGTGCTCCATCTTCCGCTGCCTGTGTGGGAAAGCTACAGCAGAATTTATGTGGAGCACCAAATTAAAAAACATAGGAAGCCCGATGCTGGGTTTGTGCAGGGCTGCCACTTCACTTGGCTCATGGGTAGGATTTCCTCTTTTCAGCTGTGTAGAGCATTTCTTCCCCGGAAAAGATTTGAAATATTGTGTTACTGATCGTTATGTTGTGTTTTCCTTTTTCAAATGAAACTGCTTCTCAGGTAGATTAATGTTTTGAGGACTCAGATTTAGGGAAATGGCTCTTGGATTTTTAGCTGTTGATAAT
Organism: Margarornis squamiger; assembly: GCA_035222235.1. Classification (NCBI taxonomy): domain Eukaryota; kingdom Metazoa; phylum Chordata; class Aves; order Passeriformes; family Furnariidae; genus Margarornis; species Margarornis squamiger. The sequence continues at coordinate 2,016,474 of JAWWTY010000123.1, forward strand.
GATCTTGATGCCACTTTGTTCTGTCACTGGCATTTTCCTGGTTTTAAGGATTAAAATATCCCCTTCAACACAGCATTTCAATGTGCCACAATAGTTTATAAATGGTCTAGAATCTGGGCCATAACATGATCGTGACACCTCTCTATCCTTGGTGCCAATCAAGAACAGGAACCCCTGCAGATGACTGTGGTCCCCCAAGCCCCTGCTGATCCATGAGGCCCCCAGGAACCCCCTTGGAGGAGCTTCCTCAGCACTTTAGAGGGTTCTGCTTCTCTCCTTGCCCCAAAATGCTGCTGTTCTTTTTCCTTGAGGAGAGCAGGAGTTATTCCCACTCCAGGACTTCCTCAGCTGGTGAAGCAAGATGTGGTTGGCTGTATAAAACTGCCCTGTTCTGTGGTGTTTTGAACTGCCCATAATGGACCCAATGCTGCTGCCATTGAATAAACACCCAACTCTCCATTGACTTCGAGGTGTATAACTTGAGCTAATTAACAACTTCAGAAGCCATTAAATTAGGTTCTCACTGCTCAGAGCGAGAGGGAAGTGTCCTGGAGCTGCTGATTCCTCAGTCTGCAGCAATTCCCTGTCCCACATCCGCCTGCACCTCGCAGCCAGGCTTCCTTCTGCCCATCCCCGGGGTGGTAGGAGGCTTAATTCCCTGCTGTTTGTGGAGTGGGCTCTGATTGCCAGCTGAAAGGCAGGGACTGATAGAGAAGTCCCGTGCAGTGACAGCAGCTTTGGTCTCTTGGAAGGACAGGCTTTGCTGGCGGCGCGTGGGGTAAGGGGTGAAAGGCTTTGGCCGCATCCATCGGTGTCGTGGCTCTGTGTTTAATCTGACAGGGGCAAAGAAAACCGGGCAATTTGTTAGGGTTCAGTGGAGTGCTAACTAGGAGCACTGCTTGGGAGAGAAATAAGGCACCTGGAAGTAAGTGAGTGCCTCTGAAACTCCTGCCTTGCGTGCAGAACTAGAAATTCTTTGCTCTTGGTTTTGTGGCTTTTTAGAAAGATTTTTAAACCTCAGCTGCAGTTACAAATGAAGCCAGGACTGAAACAGCCTGAGACAAATGGATATAAGCACACCCAGCAGTCCAGAGCGTTGGCAAAACTGTGGGGATGCTGAAAATGAAACGATTCCTGCCCCTGCTTTCTAACCACGCTGTTTGCAGAGGGGTTTTTCCAAAGGGGATCCTCCTGAGCCCGCAGGCTGGGGAGGAGGGCTTGCCTCTGGGATCTTCGCTTTATAAAGAGGGCCGAGAGAGTGGATTAAATCAATATTTCATTTATTTGGGCTTGTAATTCCTCTTCCATCAGCTGCCACATAAAGATTTTCCCCTATTTCCTTCCCCTCCTCCTCGTCCTCATTTACTATGCACCAATAATTTCCCTTTGACGCTCTCCTGCCCGTCCTAGTGCCAGATGGCCTCGGTTCTGAGCTTCTCCCCTCTCTTGGGAGCGGCCCCCATTGTCAATGCAAAGGAGGCGTCGTGGCTTTGAACCCAAAGCTGGGACCCAAACTTCAGCCCCGGCGTGAGGAGGAGCTAAGCCCACTAATGCAGGGAGCCATGCGAACCACACACCCTCCCACTCATCGCCATTAAGGCGAGACCCCCTTCACTAAAGGCTGCTTTGCATTTTCCCCCAATGGTCCGTGTATAGAAATCTGGTGCAAATTTAATTCTCCCACCACCTGATTCCACTTCCCAGGCGCGAGGTTCCCTTTGTGTCCCAAACTCAATTAGACAGATCCATTTCACTGTCGTGGGCACAGATGTGAAAACAAAGTGCGCGCGTACCTCGCTCTTTCTCTCTCTCTCTCCCTTTCTCTGTGTGGATGCGCCTAAAGCGATAAAGAAAGTGAGTAAATCTGTTTAGGGCGCCGGTCTCTGACTGTGCAGGAGCAGGCTGTGACATCCTGGGAGTCACTGGGCTTTCCCTGGGGCTGGGCTGGGTGACAGGGAGCTGGCTCGTTTCAGAGTGGCATTTTGGGGAGGGTCTCCCTGCGTGGCTTGGGTGCGTGCCCAGCCTCGGGCTGGAGGTGCTGAGGAATTTTGCAGCCACACGAGTTGGCAGGGAATGAAAGGAGCGGGTATTAATTTCTCAGTGTCCTGCTCGGGACAGGGGGGACGCCGTCGCAAAGGCTGACACGGAACCGTGTCGCTGCGTGCCACACAGCATGCAGCCCTGCCTCCTCAAAAAAAACTAGCTGAGTTTCTCCCCCTGGCTTGACTTTTCTACATTTTGTGTCCATTTGGGTTTGGAGAGGGACACAAGAGGTTTCGGCATTGAGCGGCCGAGTTAAATTATGCAGCTGCAAGACTGCCAAGCCCTTCAGAATAGGATGCTTCGTTTAGATTTTCCACAATGCTATTGAAGTGCTTATTTTCCTCCTGAAGAGACACAAACAGATGCAAACTTCTGTAAACACTTTAGAAATGAATTCAGTGAGTTTGGCCTCTCAGCAGTGCTCAATAGCTGACAGAAAAATGTCTAATTAGTGCAAGTGGAAATAATAGGGCCACTTGGATTCCTTCCATCCTCCTCCAAGTCTACTTTTCCTAGGAACTCAAAGGCCCTTTTGTTTGGTAGGTCACCCTCTCTCAGGCTTTTGTGCTCCGATCTATTAAAGGAAGAAGGGGAGGAAAAAAAATAGATTAGGCGATGCTCTGTGCTTAAATATATGGCCTGTTGATGAGCATTTGGAATGGCTGGTTTGCAGTGTCAGTTTACAGGTGCTTGGAGAGGGGGATTCCTCCATTGTTGGCCGGCACAAGCGGAGTTGTGCGTGCAGGGCTCCAGGAATCCTTTTCAAGTGCCATCCTCTTAGAAAATCCAACCCGGGCTCAGGGAAAGAAAGAAAAAAAAAAAGAAAAGAGGGAAATTTGTACAAACCCTTCTCCTTGCTGAAGTGCAAACAAACTGGGGGAATGCTTGCCATGGATCAGTCGGCCTTTGTGCCGTGTTCCATAGGCTCTTCTCCAAAGTGTTTGACATGGGCTTCCTCCTGCACACCTCAGAGGGTGGTACAGGGTGTTGCAGTGGGATTTGGACAAAGATGTCCTGGCAGTGCCTGGAGAAGTAATTGCCTGGATGTCAGCGTGTGGAGCAGCTCCTCGCTCCACCGGGCAGGAATACCAATCCCTGCCCACCACGGGAAGGGGCCGGTGTTTGGTAAATATCCCCAGGTCCATGGGAACTCCATGTGTGTCCTCATGGCTGCCTTTGCTGGCCTCTTAACAGCACTGCACCTCAGGAATTCCGGCTGCTCCTCACTTCAGTGTGATGGCTCAACCACTGTGGGAATCCAGGAGAGTTCACAGAGACTTAGTAGTCATTAAAGGTGGCCTGCAGGGAAAATGTCGGATTCCTGGCCTCTTTGCCTGGCTGTGGTGTACAAAGGAGTGGATGGCTTGAGCTCTGGCTGGGACAATGGCTGTCGTGGCCATTTCCAGTCTTCCCAGTCTCACATCCCCCTTTTAAACTAATTGCTATTGCTGGTAGTAATCTGTTGGGCATGACTTAAATTCATTAGCAGACCACCAAATCATGTGGTTCCAAATATTGGACTATTGGAGAGACCCTCCCCCAAAAAAGCAGGAATGACATCTTATGACTCAATTGAAATAAACAACTGGCACCTCCCTATCCTGAAAATGGGAAGGATAGGGGTGACTGAAGCTGAATATTTTCCACAGCCAGCTGCTCTCTGAGCCTCTGAGGGCGAGTTTCTCTGAGGCTGCCCATGTTTACCCTGAAGTTTAAAGATCCCTTTGTCTCCCCAGGTTTATCTGAAGGCCTCCATCCTGGCCAGGGACTGCCCCACGGCAACTGCCGTGGTGTTCCTCATTGACCGCTTCCTGTACTGGATCGATGCCTCCAGCAGACTGCTCCGGATCGCCAAGGGGCTGCACAGGCTGCATCCCACTGCCCCCATCAGCCCACAGGTGCTCATCCGCCAGGCTCGCCTCGCCGTCAACACAGGTACAGTATGGCTCTGCTCCCTCGGCTCCAATTAGGGGCTACTTGACTCGGGGGAAGACCCTTCATCCCTCCCTGGCATCACATTGTCACGGCCCCCGGTGCCACCTTTCCAAGAGCACTCCCCGCTCCCAGCCCCCCTGAGCCCTCCCAGATCCTCTCACTAGCACAAAGGGGCCGGTATAAAGGGTTTCAGAGCCAAAAGCAGGAGAGAAAATTGTGAAAGGGTGTGGAAAATACTAATTGGAGCTTTTGTTCCTTAACAAATCTTCCCTGCTGGTTTCAAACAGGGGTATCTGAATTGCTGTACTCCTGACCAAGGGCCTTGAAAAAAAGGAAATTGGAACCCTGGCATTTTCTCTGCACCGTCCCAGCTGCTTTTTGTTTTTCAGTGGGACCACTTGACTATGCAAACAAGGCAGCTTACAACCCCTCCAGGATGAAAAAGTAAAATTCCATCATTCCTATAGCGTGGGCAACACCTGAAGGATTTGTAACACATCTTCCTGTGGCTGTGCTTCCCGTGGTGGGATGTCAAGTCATTCCCCAGTCAGACCAAAATGGGTTTCCTCGTTTCTTTGGAACAGAATCCAGCAGCTCTGCTCCTGAAGGGAGCAGGCTGGACTGCTTTCTTCTGGGAGGGAAACAAGAGCTGGGAATCCAGGCACTCTGCCAGGAATGTATAATGTGTACAATAAAACTTATATATGCATAGTTTCATCTTACTGTGCAACCACATATTACAGAGCGTAGGGCACACGCATTTCTGACTGTTGACAGCAGCAAATCCATGTGCTGGTGATACAAATATTTGTGTGCACTTCATGCCATATGATACATTTTTATATTCATTTTTTCCCTTTTTTTCCTTTAATTTTCCATCAGGTAAACTTTTAAAAGCTGAATATATCCTAAGCAGCCTGATTAATGACAATGGAGCAACAGGTATGTATAGATTTTCTTTTCCAGTTTTACACTTGCTATTTTGGTGGGATTTTCCATCCTAATTTTAACAGTTACATGAGCTTCAAATACAGCCAAACCAACCCTACTAATGACTCATGCTTCTTTTCCCTTCACCCATTCTTTGCTAAAATGTGGAAACACAACTTTGTTTTTGAAATTTCCATAATTCGTCCACAAGGATGAATTGTCTTCACTTGGGTGGGAGAATATTCTGGATGGGAAGTTTAAAATGTGGACCCATTTCAAGCAATTGACTGATAGAGAAAACTAGGACAGCTCTATCCCCTGAAAAATGGGGATTATTGGAGTAATGCTTCTCCTCCAAATTCCCCCTGATCTTACAGACTGAATTTATTTTATACTTGTTATTTTCCTTTCTGTCCAATGACTCTACTGCTGATTGTGTGTTTTGTCTTGGATCTGGAGGGATTTGTAGTATTTCTACTAATAAGAATTCATGAATTTTGGCAGACATGCATCATTATTTAGTTATGGTTCGAGACAAGCTATTTAGGGGTTATATCTGTCCTCCATTTTCTTAAGCCTTCAGGGTTTATTTAACCAACATATTCAGGTTTCCCTGCAACTTAGAAAATTTAGGAACCCTGTCCTGGAGTTTTGTTTCATGTGAAACTGAGATTCTCATACAAGAAGGGCCTCCACCCAAAGGGGAGAACCCTGGCAGTTAGCTGGGATTTAGGTTACCCTTGGAGGTTTAAAATGACAGCAACATTTTTCATTCTCCACTGGGTTTTCCCACTCTTTCTGCAGGTTCCTGGCAATACGCTCAGGAAAGCGACCGGATTCTCGTTCAGGCAGTCTGCTTGCAAATCAGGGGGCAGATCCTGCAAAAGCTTGGTAAGGCTCCTTTCTATAAACATCCACTCAAGGTTCTCCCCATTTTTTTTTCCCTTTAAAATGTTATATTGGACATACGTCAGAGTTCTGGCTTGTGTTGAACACCTCGTGTCCATAAAACAGCTTGATGTGCTCCTGTATTCAGGGTTTGACACTCAAGGGAACAAACAGTCTTAATTTCGTGCTTTTGGTTTCAAACACCAAAGCCTTCCATGAGTGTTGAGCTGAAGTCTTTTATGAGGGTGAAATATGTGTTTATGAACAGCCAGAAGCTAAAGGAAAATGATAAATGGTCAGTGTCACTGAAGCCGAACATGCCATGGTATGGTTTTATCCTGTGGAAATCCTTAGCTGCCGTCTGCTCAGTGACTGTTTTCTGATTTATTCCAGGGATGTGGTATGAGGCAGCAGAGTTGATTTGGGCTTCACTCGTGGGATACTTCAAACTTCCTCAGCCAGATAAAAAGGTAGTGTTTCCTTCCCACTCTGGATGTGCTTACCAATCCAATAATCATTCCAGATTAGCCTTTGTTTACTTCAGCAAGGTCCCTCAGCACTGGTGTTTCAATTACACACCTCAGCCAGGGTTAACAGGCAGGACAAAGTCTGTATTCCGCATTGTTTCCGCATGCATGCACAGACCTACCCACACCTTTTTTCCTGCAGGAGGAAGAAAGGAACAGTTCTCATTAAGCAGAATCACCCAAAGTGAACTATCACCCACAATGTCACAGGTGCCTCCAACAAGGACACATTAATCCCAGAATGCAGCTACAGATTTCAGTTATTTATTAGGATTAGAACTAATTTTTTCCCTCCAGTATCCAAGCATGTCTATTTGCAGAGCTGTTCTACGCTCTCTGTGGTGGGTGATGAATTTCCCTGGCACTGCAGGACCTGAGCACCTCACAACAGCCACCGTGTGTATGTTTAGCACCTCTGAGAGGCTTTTCAGCACTAATCTCCCCACTGGAGATGGAGCAACAGTTGCACCATGTGTCCGTGGCTAAACAGGAATGTGAGCCTAAGCCTGGCGAGTCCTGGGGTGATGCTGGAAGAGGTTTTGTAACTGGACCCCAGCACAAGATGTCCCCCAAACGCAGACCTTGTCACCTCTCCTCTGCCGTGCCTTAAAGCTTGGCCTCAAGCTCAGAACATTTCTATGTTCTCCATTTCAGTGGGAGCAAAGCTCTGCAGTGAATTTTTGTGGAAAGCATACAGTTACTTCCTGGCTTAACTATTTAGCTGGGCAGACCCTTAGGTGGCAACAAATCTTCCAGATTACACTTCCTGCAAGTTGAAATTAATAAAATCATGCCAAGATGACATCTCTGAATTTCTTAGAAATGCTTCTCTTTGGATCTTTTCCATTTGCTGTGTTGCATTTTTTTTCCTGGTATGTTCTACACAGAACCTATTTTATTCAGAGCAGTGAAATTAAAAAAAACAAGGGGAAACCCCACTCTGATAATTTTCCATTTCTCTTTCAGGGAATTGCCACTTCCTTAGGTATTATGGCAGACATCTTTGCTTCCATGAATGAGCAGGATTATGCACGTTTCAAAACCAACACTGACATTGACCTGGTAAGACTTGGTTTGGGATTTGTGTGTTTAGATTCTTCAGGTGGTCTGCATGTTGCTGTCCCAAATCCCACTCACACTTTATTCTTCCTCCAGTCACTCTCCTGTGCTGAGAGGGCTCCTGGTGAAAAAGTTCATTAGCATCTAGATGGGAAAAAGAGAAAACAGTGAGAGTATTTTACAGAGTATGTGTGTCTGGAATGTATAGAATATTTATAGGCTCAAAAAGAGGTGTACTGATGGTAAACCTCAGCAAAAATGCTCCTGCAGAAACAGACCTGCTTACCAGGTCCCATGTCCTTGGGAATAAAGCCTTTGAGGTGAGTTTTTTCCCTCCTGTTTTTCTCTCTTGCACTAGAGCCTCCTCCAAGAGTCCAGCCACCGCTTGTTATCTGCTGCCCAGGCCTGCAAGCTGGCAGCAGCCTACAGCCAGTACACCCCCCTGTTTGTCCTCACGGCCATGGTAAGTGTTCACCTTTGCTCTGCAAGTGGCATTTGTGTAGGGGGGAGAGCCCTGGCTGTTAAATTTGGCTCCAATCTGGCTTTCAAAGGCTGCATCACACAGGGGATTGTGTGTGTGCTCTGGGTATGATTGGTTATGTGTTGGTGTATGTTGCTCTGAACTCCCACCAGGAGCTAAGCAGGTGGGTGGAAAGCTGTCCACAGAGTCAGGCTGGGCTTTCAAGCCCTGGGAATGCTGCTTCTCCTACAACCACAGCTGTGTTTCAAAGGGAAAAAGAGGAAGATTATTTCCTCCAGGAAACACAGCAGCAGAGAGTTAAAGCCAGTGTTTGCTTCAAACTGTATAAAGGAAAGAAACATGCTTTTAATTCCTTCCTTCCTTCCTCCCCTCCCAGAACATCCGTGGGATGTGTTTGCTGTCCTACAGTCACTCCAGAGACTGTCCCCCAGAAAAGAGAGGGCTCTACTTGTCTGAAGCCAGAGAATCCTTTGAGATTGGGCTCCTCACCAAGACAGACCAGAGTGCCATCACCAGCAAGCAGGAGCTCCACAGTTTCATTAAAGCTGCCTTCTGCCTCACCACGGTGCACCGATGGCTCCACGGGGAGAGCGGGGAGCTCCACGAGGTCAGCCAGCTCTGCAGGGAAGCCTTGGAAAAGCTGTACTCATACAGCACTTCGCTCCCAGAGGAGGAAGAGAAGGGAATGCTTGCCAAAGAGATCATGTCTCTGATCACATCCGTGAGGAAGCGCTTGCGAGTGGAAAGCTTCCCTAATTCCGATGCCAGGTCTTACGTCCCAGACAGTTATAAAGGCACAGTGGAAACACCTGTCCTGCAAGGGGAAAGCAGCTTCGAGGAAATCCTTGCCAGGCATTCTCAGCATCACCTCTCGGTGTGCCAAGTGTTTGAAAACACTTGCAGGGTTCATAGAGCCACGCTGGGAGAAATCCACATGGGGCCTTGTATCACCACCTTAAGGACAGAGACCAAAAGCACAGACACTGGGTGTGCTACTGAAGAAATCGTGCAGCAGAGGAGAGGTGCTGTGAAAATCCTGAACTTACCAAGAGCAGGAAGCAGCTCAGAAGAGCTTAGTGGCCAGAGAAATCAAGGCATTCATTCTGGTGTGATGAAACTTTCCTTGGAAGAAGAGACTGAGCCATTAGGAATGGAAATAAATGATGAAAGTGGTGATTTCAGCAGAAGGCAAAACAGGAGTCAAAGCACGACTTCTGAGAGCTCTTGGTGCAGGCTGTCAAAATGCAGTTACTCTTCCAGCTGGGAGGAGCTGAACTGTAACAGCAGCAGAGAGCCTCCCAGGGAAGGGCAGCAGCAGGAGAAGGGCTTGTTGGAGGAGCGATGCTGCACCACAGAATCTGATGGAAACTGCCAAGCCATGTCCTTGCTCCTTTTGCCTCCCGGAGCCTGGCATCCTGCTCCTCAGGAGCCTCTCCATGGCTGTGGGGCATCATCTCAGCTCTCCCTGGAGGGACGTGCACCTCGAGCTGGGAGGAGGGTGGAGAAGGCGTCTCTTTGCAAAGATGATCTGGGGGAGGGACAATGCCGTGCAAAGAGATCTCCAGGAAAGAAAGCAAAGGGCCTGAGCAATGCACTTCCTTCCCTCTCCACCTCTTACTCCAGGCTGGAGGTGGAGGGGGAGTCCTCCTCCTGTGCAGAGCTGGGCTGCAGGACCAAGGACAGCGGCAGGGAGGGAGGCATTGGCCGCCTTGAGTGGGTCCACCCAGGAGAACCTGCAGGAAGCACAGAGGATCCCTCATGTGAGGCACAGCCCCCCCAAAACTGGGGTAATTCTGTGCTGTCAGCAAGCATTGAGCCCAAAACAGGCAGCAGCTCCTCTGTGTGTGACTGGGAGAGGAAATCTGCCATGGTGGGGGACAGATCTCTCCAAGGGCCTGAGGTTGACATCCAAGCAGAAACGATTGATGACACAGAATTTGGTCTCATCAGTGCCGGAGACTCAGCAAACAATTATCCTACAGCGTCTGCTCCAAAGCACCAAGCAGCTCCTGATGTGCCAACAGCTTTGCCCTCACAGGGAAAGATATCCATAACCAAGCACTTTGACTGTGCCACTACAGAAGGAGATGAGGAAAAGTCCCAGGATGTGGTGAGCAGCAAGAGGCAATCCAGCTCATCTCTGAGTTCATGGGTCAAATCAGCACAGATGCCCACCAGTTCCCCCGAGGGTCCATTTCTGATCCCAAGGGGAAGTGGTTTTGCCTTCACACCTGGGAGAACGAAGGGAGACATTCTGGATGCTCGATTTCTGAGGGATGATGATTACAAGCAGCTTCTGGCAGGGGTGGAACATAATTGGCTTGTCCAGAGACTGATGCCGACTGGGATTTTTAGGACCAAAGGGCTTCATAAAGCATACTGTAAGTTCCCACACAGCAACAGGTACCCCCCACAATTTTTTTGTTGTTTTCTACCCCATTGCTTAAGTCTCTGGCCTTGTTGCCCATTTAGATTCCAGGACAAAAATATAAATCCTGTGGTGTTTTCTCTTTGTAGCTGCTCTTCTTTTAAAATACTCCAAGAAATCGGGCCTGTGGACAGCCCAAGAGACAGCTGTGTTCATCGGGGACTACCTGAATGTGGCAAAGGAAGGCAAGCAGAGAAGTGCCTTCTGGATACACTTCCTGCACCAAGAAGAAAGCCTGGGAAGGTATGGACCAAACAGATTTCTGAAACAAAACGTTTGTCACTGCTGCTTCTGTGTAAATATGAGTAAAAACTCTCTGGTAAGATTTTCTGTGGCAAGAATGTTTTATGGGTTTCCCAAATATCCTGGGCTTTTTGGTATTCTTTCCCATGTAACTCCCCTTTTTATTTTCTGGGAAGAAAAAGCTACTTCACTGTTGTCTTCTAACAAGTAACTGCAGAGTAAACTCTTATCATTAATTAGAAGCATCATTATTAGAAGTAGATTATGAATTATGATAGGTTGAGAGCAATATTTCAATACCACTGAGTTGAGTCTCCCTTCAGAGTCAAGAACAGTTGAGTTTAAACATTCCAGTGTTATGAAACCCCTGTCCCAGGATTTGATTGATAATTTTTCACCCATGTGAGACACAAAAGGAGAAAACACCCAGTTTTAATGGCCACCATTTTAAATGTATCACCCACAGCTGGCTTTGCTTCTGAACAGCCAGGCTCTGCTTTGCAGTGACCTTTTTGTATCACGAGACACAGAACAAACACTTCTCCTTCTGTTTAGGTATGTTGGGAAGGAATATAAAGAAGAAAAAGGGCTCCTCCACCATTTCAGTGACGTGGAGCGACAAATGACCGCCCAGTACTACGTGACGGAGTTCAACAAGAGGCTGTATGAGCAAAAGGTCCCTACCCAAATCTTTTATATCCCATCTGCAGTACTCTTGGTAAGAACTGTCTTCTAAGCAATTCCAAGGAACTGATAGGAAGGGTGCTTTGAGTCCGTTTTTATTTCAAAACACCAGCAGTGAGCCTGTGTCATTTCAGATCCTGGAAGACAGAACTATACAAGGGTGTGTGAGTGTGGAGCCCTACATCCTGGGGGAGTTTGTGAAGCTGTCCAACAACACCAAGGTAGTAAAGAACGAGTACAAAGCCACGGAGTATGGTCTGGCTTATGGCCACTTCTCCTACGAGTTCTCCAAGGGAACAGACGTCGTTGTCGACCTGCAGGGTGTGTATTACAGTGAACTTCATGCCTTTCAGGCTCAACCTTCAGCCCACGGGTATCTTTGGGTTATTCATTTCATTAAATATTCAGTAAGTGCCTCTTAGGGTTCAGCTTTTGCTGACCTGGGTGGAAACTGGGGATCACTGACGTGACGTTGACAGAACTTGGGCCGTGCCAGGCAGAGAGTCCTGAGTATGATAATACAAAGCCTGTGATGTTTGATACCAAAATGTATTGTTTCTCCTACAGGTTGGGTGACAGGAAATGGGAAAGGCCTCATCTACCTCACAGACCCCCAGATTCATTCTCTTAAGACCAAAGACATCTCCCGCTCCAACTTTGGGAAGAAAGGAATTTATTACTTCTTTAACAATCAGCACGTGGAGTGCAATGAGATCTGTCGCAGCCTGTCCTTGACAAGACCCTCAGTAGAGCTGCCAGTGTAGACTCACACAGGTCAGTCACACCAAGAATGACCCATGAGCTGGACACTCTTTTATCCTACACATCTTTAAGAGCAAGGCAGCAAAAAGCTGCCTTCATTTCCCATTCTCCCCTTCCCCCTCCCAAACCCCTGATGTCCCGCTGCCCTCGAGCCCAAAGGCTGGGGGAGATTTTCTTGATGAGAAAAGGCAACACAGCATCAAACTCCCACAAAAAGATGGCTCCCCAACAGACTTGGCTTTAACAAAACCACCCCCTTTTGTTTTTGCAGCCAGCAGAGATTTTTAGGCTTTTGTCCCCGCGTTTTAGCAGCGCCATTGTTTTCTACGTGATGTTTGTGGCGAGTTGTTTGGAAAGATGCCCTATCCCTGCGCCGACCGATTAGAACTAGGTGTAAAGAGGGGAGAAGCAAGAGAAGGGGGAAAAAAAAAATTAAATCTCTTTATTATGGTGCATAAACCTTCAGTCTTGGGGAGCTGCGCAGCTGCGCGGGGAGAAAAATGCATTCAAAAATATAATGCTAGTGTGAATAATCCTTTCTCGGGCGCTGCTCGCAGACTGCTCCAGCTTTGTCAGGTGAACTTGAACCGGGCCATCAGATTTGCGGCCGTTCCCATTGCACACTGTCTGTCACCCCGGGGCATTCACCATCTTGCCTGTTGTTAAGAGCCAGCGAACAATCCATCATTGAGCCGGGCAGTCGCTCGCTCACACAACAGGGAAATCGGCATGTGACGGGACACTCGGCCCCAGTGTCTCGCAGATTAAAGTGATACATGAAAACTCACGTGTTACCGGGAAGATTAAGCCCGTTATCTTGTTGTGCAGCCAATAAAGGCCGCCCTTGTCCTCAGCAGTGGGGAAATGCTGGCTTTAACCAAGTGACAAACATAGCTCCGTGCTCCGGCCAGCGAGCGCCCGGCTCCGAGGGGCAAACAAAGCTAGTTAGCAAGATCCCAGGAATTAATGGGCGGCAGAGATGCTGTGTTAAAGCCCCTCTGCAGAGGCTTTCCCTGCTCTGTAGAGACAATTAAAACCAAAACAAAACCTCCCAGACAATCTCTGCAGAACAAAGTGTCCCAATGTGCGGCCAGCAGCCGGCCCCGCCGGGTCTGCTCCGACAGCACACGCACTTTGGGGACCCCTGACAAGTCCTGCCTTTTCCAGCTTCTCCCTGAGAAAAAGAAGATTTGTCTAGATGTGCTCCTGAATAAATCCATCTGTGTGAAATTTTAATATCTCGCTTTCTTCCTAGTGTTTGCTTGTAGCAGCTGATTTCTTTTGTTGGTTTTAGGAGACTTTTTTTTGCCGTCTCAGACAAAGTTATGGCTACTCACAGGTAGAAGTGTCAAGAATCAGCCTGTTAGACCTGGAATCATATTCTACTGCTCTTACTCTTTACAGGCTTGGCATAATTTCAGAGGTATCAAGCACTCTGTCTTTATCCGGGGCTTGGATACTGGAAATCATGGATTCATGTACCCCATAACCTCATCACCTGAAGAGCATGGACACACACGTGGCCCCAAACACACAGACCTTAAATTACTGGTTCATATTAGTGGTACAAATAAGGGGATACTGGGGGAAATAAATTGTTTACTCTGATGATGGAGAATTTAATATTTTGGCTTCTGACCAAAAAAATTGCTGTTTTGTTATTTTCTCTGGTTTCAGAATAAAGTAATTTGAACCTAGGGAATACTTTTTCTTTTTTTAATTAGAAAGTAGAAATTTTTACTAGAAATTGAGTGGTTTGTATTAAATAACTTTCTAGCAAGGGTGTTTTTTGGGCTTGGTGGATTATAACACACTCCAAATTCCAACTTAAATGTTTGGTATGACCATTAAGGGCCAGTCTCTACAAAATGAGTGGAACTGTGTCATGCAGGGGCAATGAAATATTAACTGTTTGAGGAAACATGGAACATTTCCTCCTCTCAGCTAAACTCAAGGGCTTGAGTTTCCACCCTGTGTAAGTGCTGCAGTAAGTCAGGCACACAACTGCCCTGCTCTTAACAAGGTGGTGACAACACTTTCCTGTCCTTCAGGGAAGGTGTTTGCTCAGAGGTCTTTCCCACTTCCCTTTCTGCAGGTCCCCATGTGAAGGGCAGAGTCTGGCTGGCTGTGTGCTCATGCAGGAAAGTCAGTAAATTTGATATGGAGGGAACCACCGAAGGCTGCAAACCACAGGTAGAATGATTTTCTCACTCCTTTGCCAGTGACCTGTGACTCTGTGGAGCACTTTGGGGCATTTCTCTCAGAAAGGAGGCAGTGGGAAGGGAGTTATCCCAAGAACACAGTGCTGAGCCAGGCTCTCCTCCCTCCCTCTGCCTGTGAGTCGCAGCATCCCGGGCCATTATGGAGAGCGGGCGTGAGGTGACCCCTCCAGCTGTGAGGCAGCACGTCCCTGCTGCCACAAACGCGGCTTCAGCTGCCCCTGGAGCCCAGCTGCTGCAGCCAGCCACCGCTCCTTCCCCACGCACAGCTTCCCCTGGGGGCCGAGGGGAAAGCAGCCTCACGGAACCGCTGCCCCAGCTCTTCTGCTTGGACAGGCACGGCAGCGCCAGCCTCCTCGGCATCCCTTCCTGCTAGCCGGAACGGGAATACCTGCGGCAAAGCAAAAGGATATTTGGTGACTGCTGCTGTCACCTGCTGCCCCCAGGGGAGTCCCCACACCGGCACCTGGGTGCCCTTGCTGGCCCTGCAGGGGAACTGGCAGCAGCGTGGGGCTCTCACCCCTCTCCCGGGAGCGACACACGCCACCCTCCTTTCTTCCACTTGGCTGAAATCATGTCCCCTGTCCCTCGGCAGAGCGGGAGCAGATGGGGCTGTTGGCCTCCACAGCCTCCCACCACCGCAGCTCCTGTGAGTCGGTGATGCCTCCAGCCCCCGCCAGCCTGCCCCCAGCCTGCCCCACTCCAAACAGAACTTAATCCTGTTCTCTAATCCCAAACTTCTCTGCCAAGCTGTTTTGTAAGGCAGAGCGTTGTCTTTAATGAAAAGATACCAAGTTATTAATGACTTGGTTAATGACAGGTACTGCTAAGGGGACCAGAGCACCAAGGGGGAGCACAGATGCCATAAAGGCAGGTCCAGCATCCCACATCCAGGGGGTGCCCAGGCGGCACAGCCAGCACCCAGGGGTGCAGGATGAGGGCAGGATCCCCCATGGCAAGGCAGCAGGTGCCTTTCCTCCCTCGGTAACAGCCCAGTGAAGCCCAAACTGCCGTGCTGGCTACCGGGGCTGCCGTCCCCTCCGAGCGGGACATCACGTTAATAGAGGTTGATTTGCAAACGGCGTCGCCCCCCCACTGCCCCCCTTTGCCTGACTCCCGCTTTTCTGCTCAATGGCACAGATGCTGCTTTGTGCTGCCCAGGACCAGGCAGCTATTAGCAGCAAATCCAGCGAGGGAAATTAATGAAGGCGACTACTAATAAAAGACAGCTCAGGACAGCCCGACCAACTTGCTCCGAGCGGTAATTAACTTTTTTTAAAACTCATGAAGGTAAATATGCCATCAGCTTTGGGTTGGGCTCTCTGCTTTTTAATAAAAGGAGGAGGAGGAGGAGGAGGAGGAGGAGGAGGAGGAGGAGGAGGAGGGGAGGCGAGAGAGAGGGGCTGGCTGTGTGTCACAGCCGCCCCAGCACCATCCCTGTTCCCTCCCACCCGCTGCAAAGTGACCCTCCAAGGATTTCTCTGTTCTCCAAACAGTTTCTAAAGGCTTTAAGTCTGAGCTTCGCAAGAGTTTTACCTCTCCTTAATCTAAGCTTGGTACAAGAGGTCACAGGGATGAGTAGACTGCCAGAATTTTGTTGGACATGCACAGCTGTTGCAGCATCGTAGGCAGAAGGCAGGATGGATACCTTGCTATACTGATATCCTTATGTTGTCAGCTTGTCAGAGCAAAAGTGTGTCCTGCACTGTAAAACACGACATTTAGCCCTGTGGTAAGACAAGAACCTACAAGAAAATGATCAGAATTACAGCAAAATTCCCACCAGGATTTCTGGTTATGCCAGAGGATTGACTGTATAATAGATAATTGAGATTTCTTTTGCCCACAGGGAATGGGAATTGGGGCCACATGGGCCAAATCCACACATAATACAGCAGCAGGGGGAAGCCCAACCTGAGGCACCTGAATAAGGCTTTAGGAAAAGTAGGTTTAGAATCTGCCAGCCAGATGAGGGCCGTGTCTGGAAGGCTCTGTAATGATGGCACTACGTGGAAAGATTTATGTGTGACATGAAAGCGAGCCCGCGGCGGCCCTTGGGGTGCGGCTGGGACTGCTTTGGCTTCTCAGCACTATTCTTATGCCAAGGAGGGGCTGTAACCCCCCTCGAGGGCTTTCGTGCTGCCCCTTCAGCCCTGACAGCGTGGAGGAGCTTTTATGCCGAAATACAATACACAGAAGGATCATAAACACATGTTCTGGGGCACAGGGCTGCCACGGGAAACAGCCCCGGGTTCCTGTTGTCATCCAAGGAGGTGCTTTGCCGTCTTGCATCTCCTGGTGTGCTTCCAGATTGGCTGAAGTTGGCTCTGGGGACCTGCCATCACCTCCAAAAATCAGTCTTCTGGGAGAAAAGAGGGATATACAAGAAAGAAAAAGGAAAGGGAGGAATAAGCTCAAGAGGGAAGAAAGAGGGAAATAAATGCTTTTGGCCACATTCAAATGAAAAACTGGGATGAGGGTGACTGGGTTATGTGACAAATCCAGTGCCTCTGGCTCAGCCTTTGGCAACATGACCCTGTCTCCCCTTCCCTGCCTTGCCCCTCCTCGGGCCTGTCTCTTCCAAGGGCATCTCCCGCCGAGCCCAGCCTTCCACAGGCAGCAGGGAAGGTTTCCCTGGCATGACTCTCACCCCAAAGCCTTCTCCAAACCCGCCCTCCAACCTCCAACACAACGTGTGTTTTTTACCCCACGGTGGTTCCCATTGCCACAGCCCCAGCGGGATGGGGATGCTCCTGCTCCTGTTTATACCTGGGATGCAGGGAAATCCCTCCGGGATGACACACCTGGCAAGAAGCAGCATCCCTCCCCAGCCTGGATGTCCCTCATGCTCCTGCATGGCTCCTCCACTGAAAGACAAGTGCATCCCAACCATCCCGGCCCTTTGAAGAGCCAAAGGCACCCACTCCAGCGCCTCTTAAAAGCGGCAGAGAAACCAGGAAGGACAATGAGACCCGACCAGAAAAGACGGAGAGGGCGAGTGAGGCTCTCGGCTTCTTTTTGGCATTCCTGGAGTTTAATCATTAAAAGGGGTCGTTAAAAGAGAGTGAGAGTGAAAAACCCGCTCCCGACGGGCTGCCCCACACACCGCCAGCGCCGTCAAAGGCTCCCTCTTGTTTTGTTCCTCCTGGCCCGTGGCAGATTTGGGGGGACACAGCTTCATCTTGCTGCCCACATCAAAGCAGTGATTATGCAAATGCTCCCACTTTTTTTTTTTTTTAGGGAATTATTTATCACACAATAACCCCCCTGCCAGGAGGGGAAACAATAGATCAGGCTAGATAGCGCTGCTCGCCCGAGGCTGCGGGGCTGGGGGACCCCCGCGTGGTTTATTGGCCTAACCTAATTTCACTAATTCTCTTTTCACACATTTTGGGCTTTTTTTTCTCTTTTTCTGCCCCCCCTCCCTTGGCGGACATCGCTCCGAGGGCCGGGTTTCACGCTCCCAGGATCCGGAGGGCACCGGGCGGGATTCACGTGCTGAGCATTTTATTTAATTAATACACTCAGGCGCCTCTGCTGGTTTTTAATGATTTCCAGGTGTTTGTACCCAGAAGTCACAAAGTGCTCCCGGGCGCATGGGGACGATGATGGAAGGGCCTGGGAAGCCTCCAGCATCTCCCTCCATGGTGACATCTCAGGCCATGTGCTGTGCACACTGAACCAAACCCCTTGGAACTGCAAGTGACTTGGGATTCATCCGTCCCTCAGAGGCAGAGGAGGGAAATCCTTCCTCTTTTAACCCACACAATTTTTCCTCAGTAACGTTTATTTCCTACGGCCTTCTCAGTGAAATCCATCGGCCCAAAGAAGCATGGTAACTGTTTCTCCATCCATCCATCCATCCATCCATCCATCCATCCATCCATCCATCCATCCCTCCATCCCAAGTTTGCTGTCAGCATCTTCTGCACCAAGAGGCAAAGGTAAAGGATCAGTAAACTCCCAATGAACTTGTACCTCTATAAATATATAAATATGTATGCATATGTACACGTGTCTAATGTGTTTATTGCAGTTTCCTGAGGAAGCTGCTGCCCACGGACCCGGTGTAAGTGGCATCACCTCCCACCAGATCCTGGTTTCACCAGAGACAAGGACAGGCCCAATCCCGGAATTCCCGGTCACTGTCATGTAAAGCAGAGAAAGCAGCAACCCCAAAGGTAAGAAAATTAGAGCTTTTTATTTATATTTTATCACAAGGACAATCCCTTTGCTCTTCAGCTGTAAATACATACTAGAATAAACTCTGTAAATTATACAAAAAAATACATATTTTCCATGAAATCTGTCTTTATAATAAATAAATGTGAACACGTGTGTGGCTGATCGCTGTAATGTTCCGTGTCTGTTGAGGTTTTCAGTCTGTTGATTTATTTTTAATCTCTTGAAAGAAGGGGGGAGTTCCTTGTCCCCTAAAGGTCGAAATAAATAATGTATGAGGAGATCCTTCCCCATTCCCCCCCTCCTGATTTTTTTTTTCCCTTTTGATAGAGAGTTCAGCCTAAATTTCCACGCTTGCATTCAGCCCTCACAAAGCCTACAAATTATACAATGACTTCTAACCTGGACCCCTAACAAAACAATTTACTTTTTTTTTTTTTTTCCTCGCTTTCCACCCCCCCCTCCCGCCTATAAATCATAAGGGACAGATGGCAAAGGGGGGAGCGGGGAAAGGAGGGGGACACACACACACACACACACAAAAGCCCCGCGGTGACAGATCTGGGAAAACCGGACAAAGTGCACATCGGTGAGAGAGAGAAAGAGAGAGAGAGAGAAAAAAGAGAGAGCGACGGAAAGTTTGGTTTGGCAGGTGCCGTTCCCACAGCCCGCGCTGCGCTGGGAATGGGGCAGATGCGGCGGGCGCGCCGTGCGGGGCTGGAGCAGCGCCGTGCGGGGCTGGAGGGAGCGCCGTGCGGGGCTAGAGGGAGCGCCGTGCGGGGCTGGAGGCGGCGCCGTGCGGGGCTGGAGGCGGCGCCGTGCGGGGCTGGAGGGAGCGCCGTGCGGGGCTGGAGGGAGCGCCGTGCGGGGCTGGAGGCGGCGCCGTGCGGGGCTGGAGGCAGCGCCGTGCGGGGCTAGAGGCAGCGGCGGGGCAGCGGCGGCGCCGGGGCGAAGCGGCCGGGCCAGTGCGCGGG
>JAWWTY010000123.1:2040340-2098877 GCA_035222235.1 Margarornis squamiger
AGCAGAACAAGCCATGCTCTTCTAATTCTGTGCCCCGGGGGGGGGGGGTTTCTGTGAGGAAAGAGAGAAAGAAAATTTGGCAGGCTGGCTGTCAAACAGGGGGGCTATCCAAACTCGGGTGTGCCCAGCTCATTCAGCTCCTAATTCATACAGGTCTTAAAAGCCCCTTTTCCCTTTGCTTAAAATACTCTGGGGCTTCTCTTGGTCAAGGCATTTCTAGAATGGATTTGCTAGCGAGCAATAAGTCTTTTACAGAGGTAAGTAAAGGCAGAGAAAGTGGTGTTTTAAGGGGGCATTTCCACCTAGAAAAGGGCAAAACCACACCTGGGTGTTTGGGGTTTTTTTGCCCAGAAAAGAGAAAAAACACCATATAGCTGGAATGGGTTATTGATAGGAAGTGTGTCTGTGGGTTTAATACTTCGTGGGTGTTTGAAGGGAACACGTGAAGGACATGGAGTTACCCTGGTCCGGGCAGCCTCTTCTACGTCTTTATACACACTTCCAAAAGGAGAAAAAAAAAAACAACCCCAAAAAAGAAACCCCCCTCGCAAGTCACAAACAATTCAGGATTCAACTAAGAAAACACAGAGTGAACCATATGGCCGGGGTGGCTCGAGTTGGCTGCATTTTCCCCCAGACAAAGAAGGGATTGAGAGTTGAAGGAAAGGAGAAAAAAACCCAACTTTCCGGCTGATGAAGCTGTTGTCTGGAGGCAATGATCCCAAATCTCAAGGCTTTATTCCAGGCTCCGACTGAGACGTGATATGTCATATGATTAGCATCTTTCATATTTACAAGAGTAGTGCGGGCTGCCAGTCTTTAGAGAAAGGCGAGAGAAAGAAGGGGCATATGCTGAAATGGATTTAGCATTTGAAAGAGAGAAAAGAGAGCGGATAAATACACTTAAACGAGGATTTAGTTTTACTCCCGTCGAGTTCTAATGGCTTGTTGATTGAGATTTTAGGGAGCCGGGACAGAGGTGTCAGGGAGTAATGCAGAGGCGCGGAGGGAGCCGCGGCTCGCCCCCTCAGGGCGGAGCGGTGCTGCGGCGCGTTGGCGCCAAAGCGGGGGCGGATCACCGCGGCGCGGCTCCCTCCGCCGGGCGGGTGGCGCCCCCTGGCGGCGGCGGGAGAGGCGTGAGGGGAAAAGGGGGCTGGGATCGGGAACACAGGCAAGGAATGGGGGGATGATCCCTGGGTTCGGCACCTGGCACAGCAGGGACGGCACACCTGCGCTGTGAGGGTGCTCACTGCCCTGTCCAGCCGGGCCTGGGGCTGCTTCTCTGGGCAGCCTGTGCCAGGGCCTCACTGCCCGCACCAGGGGTTATCCCAAATATCCAGTCTGGACTCACCCTCTGCCATTTGGAGCCGTTCCCCTGGTCCTGGCAATCCATGCCCTCCTGTCAAGCCTCTCTCCATCTCTCTTGGGTGCATTAAGGTTTTCCCCAGGGCTTGGAAAGGGGCGTTTTTAATTATTTCAGCCAAGCCCCTTCCTGGTTGTGATGGATCTGTAAATATGCAAGGTGACAGAATTGTTCTAATAGCATGTTATTTAATCTGAAGAATAATGAAATAACACTAATACAATTAGATACTTTGTGAGCATGACAGGATTTCACTTACCAAGCAGATAAAGTCACCTCATTTTCTGGTTATCAAGCAAATGGAGTCACTTTATTCTTCAGTTTTATTCATATAAACACAGGGTCAAACAGAAGCATCAGTACACGAGATTCAAATAAACGTACTACATCAAATAAATATTAGATTAGCAATAGCTCTGATAATTTTTATAGACAAACAGTAGTCGTAAAATAGCACACATTTTATTTTTCCTTTTTTTTACTCTGTTCCTCTTCCTTCCACTCCTCCAAGTAGCCCTTCAGCATGTCATTTAGCTGCTGCTCGCACTGGCTTGCATTCTGTAATCCATTTTCCCATCCTGAAACCAGCAATAAACAGGGTGATTACATCTCTCTTCACAGCATCCATCATGGAATCAGCCCCTGGCAATGCCAACATTATTTCCCCGAGAGTATCAACTGGCTGTGGCATTTCTCCCTGGAAAATGGCTCTGCAGAGTTCAGCCACTAACAAGATGCTTTCTTGGATGTCAACCAAGTAGGTAAAGCCTCATTACTGGATAAGAAAAAATAACCTTTTAAGTACAAAGCCAGTTTGCAGGTAAAGCTGCAAACATGCAACTTGCATTTCCCTGTGATATATTAGGTTTTGTCTGCAATTAATATTAAAAAGGTTATTTTATATGCAATGAATATCCTGGTTTGTATAGTACGCACACCATAGACTTTATATATTATTATATAGTATACAGACACACTGTAAAGTGTGTTATGCATAATTTAATTAAAAATGAGCTGCAGAGCCCTGGAAAAGAAGCTCTTACCTTTGCAGTGGTGAATGACTCTTCCCCAGAGCCTGTTCCTGCTTAAGCAGGCCAGGTTTCCCACAATGAGCAGGTGCCTCTTCGCCCTGGTCAGTGCCACGTTCATCCTCCTCTCCGAGCCGATGAACCCGAACTGTCTGGTCCTGACACACGACAGGAGGATGATTTCCTTCTCAGCCCCCTGGAAGGCATCTACAGTGGACACCTGGATGGGCTTCACTTCAAACGCCTCGGAGTGAACCCCACTGAGCAAACTCTGGATCTGTAGGCAAAGAAATGGGCAAGGTTTGGCTACTCACGGGCAACTGTTTGTCTTGGGGAAACACCCAACAGATCTGAGCCTGCACATGAGCTGAGAAACTACGGAGTTCAGTGTGGAGGGACAACAAATTGAAAATATATTTTCTAATCGTTCTTTGAATTAAAATATGTTTATTAATTTAGAGGGGAAAAAAATGCTTTTAATACAAAAGACCAGTTATGGCAAACTACCCATCCATTTGTTTCTCACTTCTAGTTCACTCCTCCTAGCTGAAATAAAACCTGTGTTTAGAACAAACACACTTAAAAAACCCGTGCTTTATTGACGATCCACTACACAAACCTTATACATCTGTGATTTATAAAGAGTGATCACACCAATAGCAGCTCCTTCTATTCCACTGGCAACCAGAGACTGGATGAGCTTGACTGTAAAATGAGCTTCTGCCATGTTATAAAAGCTGTTGTCTCGCTCAATCTGGAAAAAGGGAAAAAGATTTCCAAACTGGGTCTCACAATCAGAATGGACAAAGGAATAGAATGGATGGAAAACTACAACATTGGCTTACTTTATGTAAGAAATATATGTAAGAAATGTTCAGGAACTCACCTGCTCCATGCCATTAACACTATAAAAACACAGTGTTGGAAGCCAGTCCAATAAAGGCGCTCTGTCCTCCTCAGAAATGCCATCTATGAGATTCCCTCCATAGAACAGCTCGTTGGCAATGGCACTGAGGGCAGGGTGACAGCGGTACTGTGTCCGCAGGAGTATTGCTTTATGTCCCTAAAAAACAAGGATAAAGGGGGACTGGGAAGTGTTCAAGGCCAGGCTGGATGGACCTTGGAGCAACCTGGTCTAGTGCGAGGTGTCCCTGCCCATGGCAGGGATTGGATTTAGGTGAACTTTCAAGTCCCTCCAACCCAAAGCATTCTATGATTCCATGATAATTTGCAGTGCTGAAGCTCTAGTCCTCTGACAACTAAACCAGAACTTTCCTAGTGACTTCAGTGGACCCACAATTCCACCCTCCTCCTTTTCCACAGGCACAGTTGGCAGTACCCACCATTAAGCACAGCCGGTCAAACAGAGTCTGCTCCAATCCCTGCTCATGAACACTCTCAGACCCTTGAATGGTTGGTGGTAACTGCTTGGGGTCCCCAACAAGGACAAGCTTTTCACACTGAAACCTGAATGAAAAAACAAAGTAAGTTCTAAAAAGGATGCTAAATTGTTCATAACCCAAGTGTGTGTATGTCACATTGCTTTCCATCAGCCTCCCTTCTCCATCTTTCCACAGCATAATAACATCTAAAGCCAGGCCTCAATTCAAAGTTACTCTTCTTACTCTCTAAGGTGAGACCTTGGGGTTCATGTACTTCAAAAGATGTGGTGTTTGGCACTTATAGGAGGTGCTGAAGCACAAAGGGGGGCTGTACCTGGCGATGGGAAGGAGAGAAGCAGGTTCAGTCATCTGGCTGCACTCATCCAGCATCACCACAGGAAACCTGAGGGCATTCAGGCAGGGGAAGGGGCAGGCAGCACAGGTCACTCCAACCACTTTTACCTTGTGTTAGGGAGGGGAAAACGGGGAGACAAAAAGTTAAGATCCTTTCATAGTTAATCTCTGTGCAGTACATCACCACAGCAGTAGAGTACACCTCTATTTATTTTTTAGTAATTCTACTACACACTATCTCACGCTCACTGGTTCTCAACAAACTGCTCAGATCTGCTTTGTTACAATACCTTTACAACAAGCTGTGACTGAGTCTAGGACTGAAATCACTCCAAAGTCCAGAAATTGAGATGATTTTCCTACAGGGAGTAGCACTCCTAAAAAGTAATACTTTGATGAAAAGTTGCTTGAAATATTTTTGAAATCCCTTTGTCAGTTGATACAGTATTCCAGGATAGATTTAGCTCAGTCGTTTATCTTTGAGCCTTTATGACGATATAAGTTTTAGTTTCAAGGTGACAGTGCAGACTGGCTGTGCTCAGTAGTTTTTCTCTCTCTCCACCTTGCAAATTAGATTAGTAATATTAAATCAAATTGAAATCAGTTCAAAAACAGTTTCTGTCTCATACCACTGAAGAACTGCAAGTTCAACTCAGAGAAGCCCTACACAGGTAAGACACTAAGCTATACCTGTGGAATCAAACTTAACACTTCCTTTATTTTTCAAAACTAGGAACTTGGCAGCTGTGGGAGGAAATTCCCAGTTTCCATTTGCTGGGTTTTGTGGATGAGACACAAGGAATCCCCTCATGCCCATCCCATCTCTTGGACTGTACCTGTTGCAGGATGGTTTTATTGGTCCCCAGTTTGTGCTGCTCAATGCTCTTCCTGACATATATTTTTTCAACTGGAGTCAGATCTTCTTTCATGAGAGCAAGCAGCTCTTTCAGCTGCTCGTTTTCATTTCCTGAGCCTGCATGTAAACTTCAAAGAAGATTTTATAGCATACATTACAGTGACTGAAAATAACAGTGCTTAGAAAAAGACAGAAAAATAATCATAGATAACAGTACTTTAAAACAGTGCACTGACCTATCCCAAATTGCTTCAGATCCCATAAAGGACAAGTTTCTTACCTATGGGGAAGAATTGCTTTGGTGATTTTCCTAATACTTCCCACCCTGATAAAATCCTCAAATCCAAGATCAAGCAGTCTTCAAAGAAAAAGAGACAATAGAGGTTACAGAAATGGAAAAACACTTTGAAAACCTTAAAAGTGGTTTTAAAAGACACATCAAGAACACAAACTCCTGTGATTAACCAGATGACGTAACTTGGGCCAGAGTCTTTTAATACCAGCACAGTGATCTTTACCATGTAAGTGCATTATTATTTTGGGAAGAAGAGTCTGTAAAAGCCTCAGTAACCCACCCCAGCAGTATCCTGTCAACAGCAACATTGGTGGAAGAAGCAATCAGAAGTTTCCATGGGGTTGGCCTTGGACCCTCCGTGGCTTCACTGCTTTCAAAGAGCTGTACAAGGAACAAGATCACCACAGACAGCAGGTAGCTCTTGCCAGCCCCAAAAACACCTGGTGTTTTGGAAGAAAAAGCCAAAGTTACATGAGAAAATTTTCTAGGAAGTTTTAATCAGTACTAAATTCAGTTATTTTGTGATTCCCGTAAAAACAGTGCACAGGCTTCCTTCAGCAGCTCCGAGTATCCAGGGGCAACCAGTTACCTTACACTTAGCTTTTACTGCCTGTAAAAAGTTTATAAAAGATTACAGAAAAGGGGAAGCTAAAGTATTTCTCATGAATTTTCTAACAGAATACATGCATTACTTGCTAAGGAGTCTCATCAATACATTAAATATGTATTTGCTTCCACATCCCTCAGCCATGTCCTCAGAATAAGGAATTTAAGAGATGATTATTGTGCAGTAACTAATAATTTTAACTAGATTAACAAGCCTGACAGCCTAACAAAAGCTAAGGCAGTGGTATCTGTACTGGGAATGTCATTATTGTCAGTGTATTTACTTTGACAGGATCTGAGAACTTAGGTTCATGGCAGCTGCTTTTCAATGCTGACTTTTAAAACAATCTTTGAACCAAGATGTTATTAGCTTTTTATGCATTTTGAAAAGGGATAAAACAAAGATAGGAGGAAGGATAAACCAGCAAGGAACAATGTGTAATAGAAAAAAATTATATGATAACTGAGCAAAGCTGATACATCACAAAAAGTGGTTTTAACATGAAATAAGTAGGAAAAACTAAATCACACTGATTTTGTGTACTGGTGTTTCTAGGAAAAAGCTCAGTACTTGTGTGAAATCCTGCAAAAGGCAGAAAGTGAATTCAAGGATGAAAAGCTCTGTGCTGACAGAATAGGTGTATAATGTCATGGCCATTATCAGACATCCCCTCCAGAAATTAATGTCCAGGAAATTCATGAAGTAGGTGAGGACAAAAGAGTAACAAAATTGTTTATAAGGATATTCCATACACAGAGGATGCTTATTCAAGCTCAGCTTTGGGGCTGCATTTAAAGTAAGTCAACACTGAACGTGCCTTTAAGTTCACCTGGAATTTTAAATATATGATGAAGGAAACAAGTGTACTCTTCTATCACTGGGATATTTCATTAACACTGGCGTTACATATTAACCAGCCTTTTTGCAAAGATAGAGTGGCAGCAAATTTCCCAGGAATTTGGTCCATACCACGTATGATTGTGATGGGGAAGCTCTGCTGTTCTTCCTCTGGTTTGGCATTTCCACACGAGGTCATCATGCGGGCGATATGAATCAGCGACGTCGCCTGGTCCGGGTTCAGGGAGAACCTTTGGATCATCTCTTTAGCCAGTCCCATGGCCACTTCAGGCCTGACAGGGCCAGACATCATTGAGCTTTTCAAGCTCATGGCAGGAGGAATAAATTTTCTCTTGCTGGCTCTTTTCGTAGCATTTTCAGAATGAAAATTCCTAAGGAAAAAAAAAACCAGTCAAAATTGTGATATCATATAATTTCTATCTCTTAATTCTGATATTCGCAGTGAGCCAACAATGAACTGTTGAGGGTTCAGGACCTGCTCACAATATCACTGACCAGTAACTTACATTTTTAGTAGATATGGGATTAGTGGTAATGTGGATGGATTGAAGTGCTCCTCCATATTCCTTAAGGATGCCAGCTCACCACTGGCATTGCAAACCAGCAAGGCATGAACACACACTGAAAAGGCCACAAAAAAAATGAAATTTGGGAGAAATTAAATGGGGCAAGATTTCAAAGCGGCTAAATAGATGAATTATAAAATGCCAAAAGAGTAATTAGCTGATTTCATCTCTTTCATTTACAAAATAAAACAAAGTACAACACCAAACTTTGGCTCAATTCAACAACAAAACGAAAAACCCTTTGCAAAATCACAGATTTAATATATGGGGTTTTATGTAAATATATATTTTTCATAGTGAGTTGTTTGGGGTTTCTGTATTTTGCTTTTCAAGAACAGTAACAAAATAGTCCTGTTACTTACACTCTGACAGTAAACTTGCATTCTATATTATGTTATTTCATACATTATTTATATTATTCTCATTTCTCCCTCACCCATTTAGAATGTACCAGCTACTTTCCAGGTTTAATTGCCTAAAGTACTGTATTCAAATTACATATTCAAAGATACAAGGGGAAAAAATACTGTGAATGAAATCATGTCTGAGATTTGAGAAATTCTAATCTCGTCCTTCATTGCTGGCTGGATTTTTGCCACAATTCTGAATTATTTGGGGTAGAACTCACTGTTTGATCTCCAGTTCGAGGGACTGTAGCCTTTCAGTGGTAGCAATTCTATTTCATTGTTGGAGGATGGTCCAAAGAAAGCGCTGCTTGCAATGAAAGTATCAATGGGATCAAAGTTCAGAGTCTTTGAAACAACCCAAATATCATCTGTAAAAAAAAAAAAAAAAACAAAACAAACAAAAAATCAGAGTTCTGATAAGGTTCTTCTACTGCCACCTTTTAAATCTGACGCTTAAGATGTGCTTACCTTTGCTGTAGAGAGAAGAATGCTCCTTTTTGCTTAATTTGAGGTATAATTTGGGTTTGGAATCACCATCTAAGCTGGCAGGACTATTCATAAATTTCTTGAACTTACTGTACCGCTGGGTTTGAATTTCAAAGGCTTTCCTGTGAAATTGTAATTTTAGGGAAAAGTATGTAAACAACTGGCATGTTTTGGATTCAGCACCAAAAATAAGAAAGCTCCACAGACTGGACCAAATGATACATACAATGGTGCTTGTTCATTATCTTGTATATTAACAAGTGTTAAACACTTTTCTCTTGACTGCAAAATACTTCTCATATTCAGCCATAATTAAATTGTTTCCTCTACAGTTCAGCAGCACAGAATAGCCCTTGATACAAGTTCTAATGTTAAAATTAGAATCTTGAAGAGAATAAATCATAGTAAAGTTTAAATGAATGAGAATTCAAATGCAGCAATTGTAATGGATTTTATTAATCAAGTTGCTGGTAAGCAGTTTTGATTCTTGCTAAAAAGAAATGCCATTGCTATAAATATCATTCCTTGACTAATTGGGCTCTTACATGTCTCTACAGAACTGTAGCCTCTTTAAACACAGTGAAAATGTTTGTTAAATGCTGCCGAAATCCTGAGCTACTGGAGTATTTATAAACCCTGAATTCACCCAGCACTCCAGAAGAGTGCACAGCGTTTCAGGAATACCTCACCAAAAGCTGGCATTCCTCATAGAGAGCAATCTTTTGGCTTCTGAGGTATGTCCCAATGCTTTTGAGGTCATGGAGCACTGCACTCGGTCTGGATTTTGCCTGTGTGGGGTTCACATCATCTGCCCACTTGAAAAACGAGCACTGCTCAGCTTTTGGGGCATCACAGCCATAGAACAAACGGCCCTGGAAAGGGGAGGGAGGGGAAAGAAAAGACCATGAGCACTAAAACAAGCAAGAAAAAAGGGAAAGCGATGGACTAGCACTCTCACCCAAAACTGTAAAAACACAGGGAATAAACAGCACCTGGTTTTGACCTTCCTTTTTAACCATGACAAGCTTAGCAGGCTGCATGTGGTTGCAGAGGGGAACGCAGCTCCCCTGGCTCTGCTCATCCTTCACTGAAGTGTAAAATGATATGTCCACTTTGGAGAGGGCATTGTGCAGTCTTTGGGACAGCTCAAACAGCATTATGTTCAATTGTTCTTGAGAGAGGAAGGAGAATAAAGGAATAGTTAGTGCAGCCTTGAAATGCTTACACAGGCACAGAACATTCAAACAAATATATTTGCATTTGAAGATTTCCATCCTAAATCAAAATATTTAACCTGAGTCCTAAAAGAAACCACGTGACCTGCCAAATACACATACTATAGGGGAAAAAAAAATTAGGAATCTTAAGACTGGAAAATGGGCCTGGGGTTACATAGTTGAACAGAAGTGTGCTTCTTTTGGTTTGTCTTTGTAATTTTGGGCATAGACTGAATGTATTTCAGTATATATATAAAAAACCAAATGCACCCAGTTGTTCAAATAGGTGATGTTGAGGATTTTTGTCCCTGTTATCCTACTTTGTGAAGCTTCAGAAATGCATTGTTTAAACATCACAGCATTTTGCATAACACAATGTCAGACTTACCTGTCAGAGCAGCTTTAAAAACCTGCTTGTAGTGAATATGAGACTGAAACACAGCTGGGATGGAAATCTTTCTTTTAGGAAGATTAGCATGTTTCACTTTATCCACGTTAGGAAAACACAACTCAGAAATGGTTATGTCCTAAAACGACCCAGAAAAGTAAACCATTAAAACTTGCAAGACCCTGAATGAGAAAAACACTTATCCCTAGATCTTGGGCTGCCATTTAGGATTTACCTTGAGGTTAAAATCTGCCCTTTGACAAACAGCCCGCATTTAATAATAATACTTCCAAAGGCTGTAGAGTAAACTATGTAATTGAAAAATCATGTTTTTCAGCACTGGGAAGGAGCACACAAACCCCATTTTAACAGCATTTTTGTACAAAAATAAATCAGATGAAAATATAGCAAAGGTAGAACAATGCTAGGGAGGGCAGTACCACACATATATATATGTATATACTATATGAGTATTTATTCAGTGCCATAACTTGCTTTTCCACACAGAAAACTGAAGAAATTTGTAATATTCTCAAGTCAAGAGACTGAGTTTTGAAGCAACTATAGGTGTTCATTAAAATGATGCTGATACCGCAATTAAGGAAAACCCTTCATGCAAACACATCTCTACCAACTATAGGTGACAAAACAGCCCAACAGCTTCTATTCCATCCTCCTGCCATCAACACTCTGATTAAAACCCAAATCTGTCACTGTGTGTGCCATGGAATTACCTTTACAAATTATTAGTCATGGCACTTCAGAAAATACACAAGCAGCTGCTGTTCTGTAGCTAGGACTCTTTTGTGTTGCTACATAGGTAGAAACATTTCACCCAATCTTACTGGTAATACCTTGCAGGAGATCAGAGAAATGCAGTTACTTTGGCTGGCAAAATGTGTTTCTGCCACTTATAACTGTATTTGCTTGAACAGTTACACACCTGGCCCTCTCCCATCCCAGCGTGGCAGCTCAGGTGACTCAACACCTTTTGTGTCGCCGAAGCCAAAGGTGCCTGAGTTAAGTGCAGAGAAAGTAACTTCCCCTCTGAAATCCAATCCGGGGGGGTGCTGCTTGCACAGCATTGCCCAGGGGAGCTCCTGGCTGGCAGCAGAGGGGCAGAGCCCAGAGCACTTGGATTCCCAGCTCTGATCTCTCCTGTGTCACCCAGCAGCATTCCAAGGATGCTCTGGGCACAGATGTCATCATTCTCTTCCTCCCTGTTTTGAGGGATCAGGTCACACTGAGCACTGTTTTGATACTTCAGCCACTTGCTTTGTCTGTACTGGGAAGTCGCATTAGGGAGCACAGGTTCCCTTTGTCCATCTTCTGTGTCCTCCCCAAACACAGACATCTCATAATTGCTGTCCTCGGGGCCAGGAGCACTCCTAGGAAATTCCACTGGCTCGTAGCATAAATTGCCTCCTGAAGAGCCCAAGGATTGCTGGACCTCCTCGCTGTCAGTGGGATAAAACACACCAGGACTCTCCTCGGTGGCAGGAAGAGTGACAAATGGAGTCCGTGTTTTGATCCTGCGTTTGGATCCTGGCAGGCTGCATTCCTCTGGGTAGCTGGATGTCTCCGGGGCTGTAGGGCAAACACATCTTACAAGCAACTTGTAGCACTTAGGGATGGCACAGAAAGATAAGGAAGGAATTCTAAGTTCTTCCTTTGACATCCTGCCTTCTAACTGGGAAACTCTCTGGATCATGGCTGTGCAGTACCACACTGAATTCCCATACACCATGACTGATTTGGTGTGGTTCTTTTAATTAATTTTAACTCTTCTAAATCCCTATATTCAGAACACATTATATAGCCACTCTGCTTGTATAAAAGACAATTATTTAAACGTGGTTGTGTTTCGGAGGCCATTACTCTGATAGTTTTGGTGGATCACTGACAGCTGCCAACTGCCAGCTTAACATTTGCTCCTTTCTCCACAAAGATCACTCCAAAACCTGTGAATTAATGCTAAACAGCATAGATAAATCACTTTTTACTAGCAAAAAGCATCCTTTTGACTAAATTCATGATCAATAGTGACAGTCATTGATAGGTGTCAACTGGAAGTGGGTCAGAGAACAGCTGAATATGGAAGAAAACCAAAGGCAAGTAAATAAAAACATAAATATGACTTAGAAGCTTTAGCTTACAGCCTTTATTTCCCCCAAACTAGAAGCTGATTTTTCTTTATAAAGCTAAATTCCTCTACTGAAGTCTCTTTCAGGAGAATAGAATTGGCAGAGTAACTGTCTATAATGGCACAACTCACTCTGCTTCAAAAATCCTCAGAGATTTTCCAGCTAAAATAGTTTAAAAGTGCAATTATAACCTGTAATTTCTTACTGAGAAAAAAATCTGGTTCACTTGGTAAGATCCTGTGTATCAGAGGCTCCCGGATGGCTCCAATAGTTTCCTCATTTCCTGAAGCTGGGGAAATTGTAGAGTCTGGGTCAAATGAGGGAGTCAGTTCTGATGAAATCTACAGATGAAGAATTAACATATTAAGTCAATGTCTAGAAAAGGAAAAGCTTGATTATAGCTCTTTTATCACTCTTCTCTCATAATTCTAAATAATTGAAGTGTCTCTCAGAGTTGAGATAAAACCAAGAAATTGCCCTGAACACAGAGGAAATAAAGCCAAAAATATATGGAAGAGAGAGTCAATCCACACCTTGCCAGGTTCCCAGGAAGCCCACTGTGCTTGTCTTGGGTCAGAACGTGAGGGTGAGCCTGACAGTGTCCATGATGGCAGTTCAGGATACACATGGAATGCCAAAGCTAGGAAAAACACATGAAGGACAGAAGTCACGCAGAAATTTTGAGGCCAGTTGCTGCCTTTTAACTTTTACTTCCACTTACGGGACTGATTCATTCTTGCCTCTTCAGTAACATCAGATTTCACTTGGAAATTCCCTTCTCTGATAACAGCGATATCATCCTCATGAAGACTTCTGGAACCTGGAGACTACCAAAAACAAAGCATGAGCAAGAACTTGCTAGAAATTAAACTGCTTATCTTCCATTTTTTCAGAGTGAAACTCATCACAGAGGGAAAAGCCAAGTTAACGTTTTACCTGTCTGAAGTCAGAAAGGCCATAATTGCTTGAAAACAGGGGTGAGAAAAATGTCTCAGCTGCAAAGTCCGTGTTTTCTGGGTATTGCTGCCATCCTAGCTGGGAGCAGGGAGCTCTCAACATGATCTCACTAGCTGCTGATCCCTTTACTTGGTACCCTTGGAATGCAACAGGCTACACAATACATTGAAATTATCACTGACTGGAAAGAAGTGCTGCTCTGGAACTATCTACAGTACTCTGCATACATGCAACAAAACCAATCTGTTGGAAACTGCAGAGGAGAAACAAAAAACTCTGGTTTTGTTCTCTTGGAATTTGAGTTTAAAAGTCTCCCCAGCAAACTTCCCACAGGGAAATGTACTAAACAACAGTGAGAAACCCATTATGAGACTGGTTAAAATTTTATTAGGACTTATTGTAATATATTACAAACAGAAAGCCATTTATCTGAAATTTAAGACACAGTATTCATTACATTTCACACAGAAAATGGTACCTTTGGTTGCCACTCAGATGTCCCAGGGTCTCTTTGGGCTGCTGCTACTGGCAGAATATATGGCTCTGTCTCCTGTAA
Source organism: Margarornis squamiger (assembly GCA_035222235.1). Taxonomy (NCBI): domain Eukaryota; kingdom Metazoa; phylum Chordata; class Aves; order Passeriformes; family Furnariidae; genus Margarornis; species Margarornis squamiger. The sequence continues at coordinate 2,053,805 of JAWWTY010000123.1, forward strand.
TAAACTGTCCACACAGTTGGGCTGCATAGAAACGTATCAAAAACTAATCAGTATAACCATTTAATAATAACCATTTAAAGTTAAAACTTAGCCAAGAAGTCCCTTGTATTTATACAAAAGAATAATTTCAATTACAGCCTTTTTATTTGGAAGCCAGAACAATTCATGACAGGATAAAAAACTATGCCTAAAATCTTTCTTTAAGCTTTGGATGAATTGAAAGAAAAGGACTATTAATAGCATTAGACAAAAATCAATGTGGAGTATCAAACACAAACACATTTCCCAGGATGTTTCAACCCAAATGCTAAAATTCCTAGGAACTGATTAGCAGGGAAGGAGAAGTACAGACATACTAATGTGATATTAAGCACAACTAAATATTACAGTTTGCATTAAGTTCTTGTCATACATGAGGCCTCCTGAATGTTTATTGGCAAAAGGGTCTGCAAGAGAACATCCTCTGTTTGTTACCAGCCTCTAACCAAGAATCTTATTCCTGGTAGAAAACAAATTTATCTCGTACAGATAAATACATGTAGTTAAAAATGGGTTACCATAAGACCAGAAGACTCAAAGTATGAACAGGAAGATGCCTGTACACTTTCTGAGTAAGGCATTTCTGTAAACTCTTTTATAGCTACAAGAGATGGAAAAGCATAATGAGTTACAGTTTAAAGTTGGGGGTTTTAACTTGAAAACATCCAGATATTTACTGGGCTTACAAACCTTACCCATGTAATTAATTGCACAGCCAGGATTTAACTGAACTAAAGCAAAGTCACAGACTTGGAGGTCACAATGTCACTTTAAACACTAAAAACTGCATGAGGGAACCTGCATAACACACCACTCCAAAAATACCATTTCTGAACAGGAATTGTCCAAGAGAAAGAAGAGTACTGAAGTCAAACAGGTACAGACATACAGAATTCACTTTACAATAGAAGCTGACCTAACCTTCATGTCTCACAAGGGGTTCAAATGTCTCCTTGGAAGTCTCTGTTTCACAGAACAGGCTGTTACTTTCCTCCATCTTTTGCAAGCTTTCTAAAGCTGTGCTGTGTTGAGTCAAAGCTCTCAGAAGAGCAATATCATTCACCAAGTCAGGGAGACTTGAGGAATTTTCGGCCACTGCTGAGCTTTTCAGGCAATCCACCCCTACTCTTTCACATCTGCAGGTCTCGTGAGAGGCATTTATGCTCTCTGCATTTTCAAACTCTGTTTCCGCTGTTGCTTCCTCTGGAGTTGAATGGCCTGTTCCTAAAGGATGCATAGAACTTGTGGACATGAGACCATCTTCCTCATGTGAAATGTCAAATACCTTTTGATGGTCTTCTGCAGTGTACTGGAATGAGCCACTGCTAAGACCTGATTTTTGGAACAAAGCCAGCAAAGGACTGCCTGGTTGACTGTCATCGTTCCTAGGACCCCAGAAGTGTTCTGAGCCAACACGTGGGGATTCCCTGCACCCAAACTGTGTAACACCTTCTTCAGTGTTTCTGTCTGTGGCAGAAATTATTCTGCTGGGAGAAATACTTGAAATACTTCCAGCTGGCTCAAACATACTCGTTTCAGGGTGACATTCCTTAACATTTGTGTCACCAGGCAAAAGATCAGAGTGCTGGCTTCTTATCCACGGTGTGCCATTAGTGGTGAGTGCTGCACAGCTATCCAGATCCTCACTATTGCTTGTGGCTTCACTACTTAATTGACTTGCATTAATCTCTTTTATGTTGTGTCCATCACCCAAAAGATCCCCCTCAATTTTGGCCTGGTTTGCAGAGTCTTCTGCAAGTCTGCTGATATCTCTGACATTGTTTTCATACAGCTCAGACAAAACACCCTCAGTGCAGTCATTGCCATCCTTCTCTCTGCCAGGAGTTGAACACTTGACTTCATTTTTGCTGTGTGTGACTCCTTCACAGCAGGAATGAGGTCCCTGTGCAGCACTTTGTGCTGCTTCTTCTCTCTCTAGGCAATCTGGGCTTTGTGAAAGCGTGTCTCCCTCAGTGAGCTCCTTCACATCCCTTTCACACACATCTTCACTGTCTGTGTCATTAAAATCAAAAGTCTCCATTAGATTAAAGTTAACCTCCATCAGTTCTTCATCAAGACTACAGTCTTTGCCATGCAAACTTAATTCCTCCTTTATGACTCCAGCTTCAGTCAGCATTACATCCACAGAGAGCCCCGGGTCACTGAGCACTCCCTCTAAATTTTGCCTGGTCTGAAGCTCACTCTGCATCCTCACAGCTGAATTCTCCCTAAGATCCTTAGTCCCTGAATGCTCCCTGTATCCAGAGGGATTGTTTTCAAAGGTGACTGGACTTGCTGAAGGTGAAATGTCACCTGCGGATGGGACAAACTGACTGTCACTCATTCTACTTATGGCAGACTCAGGCAGGAAGCAACTATTTGTGTTGCAGTGGTCTTGTAAATCTTGACTTAAATTATTTACCTTTTTGTCCTGTCTCTGTCCTGTGGCTTCTTCACCACTAGGCTGCTCAGCCGGATTTAGAGACATTTCAGCATTCCAGTCCCTCCTATCATTTACAGTTCCCTTTGCAAGAGGCAGGTGCTGAATGTTTGGAACAAGTCCCTTGGCAGGGGCGCCTGAAAAAGCAGGTGGGGTCGTGCCTTTTTGGTCACATAGATGTGCGTTTTTTGACGCCTGGAAGCTGGAGAGGCTTTGTGTGACTGCAGATGTTTGTTCTCCGTGTCCTTGTGCTGGTTTAGCCTTCAAAAGGGCAAGGATCTGTGCCGTGCTCCTGATATTGTGGGACACTGCCCCGGGACCAGTTTGCCCAGTAACGAGAAGAGATTGTGGCTTCACAACAAACTGAGCAGAGTTTTGGTGCTCTGTCCCCTCACACCTGTTGAGAAACGGAGCTGGAAGCAACGAGGAGACAGACATGTGTTCTCTGTCACTTTCCCTGCATCCATCTTCCTGAGAATTCGCAGAGAAATCTGTGTCTGCATCCTTCTTGTGAATCGTGGAAAATAATGGAGAGCTGATGTAAAACTTGGCTGGCAAAGTCCCCTGGCACTGCTCAGAAAAAGGCAACAGTGTTGTTTTTGCTTCACCTTCCGTGGCTGGTATTTTCTGTTCAACTTGGCGTGGCCCTTGGAACCCCTAGAACAAAAATTTGATATGTGAAACGAATCCCCATTTTGTTGAAAGCAAATGCTGAACGTCAGACATAAACATTTTAAACAAAGCCACACCGTAAACTTCCTTTTCAAGCCGACAGGGAGATGCCTTGGAGGCAGAAGACCAGGTTTTACACCATTTCTATCCACTGCTGGAGCTTCTGCTTTCCTTGGCTGATCCTCAGAAGGTTTTTCACTCACTTTTACTGCTTCAACTGTGATTAAGTATCTTTCACTTTCTAAATTATCTCCAGCAGCCACCTAGAAAGGAGGGAGCAGCAGAGTGTACACAAGAGTGATATATAAGAAACAGTCATATACAGATTTACTTTAAATAAATACAGTCTGTTAAGTACTTATATATAAAAAATTCAGATATTTACACCCAGTGTGTCACAGCTGCCATATAAAAAAATAAATATATACTAGAAAGCATTAACACTTAGCTTCAAGTTATGTTTATTTAGTATATCACTGTAATAACACTGCTTTTATCCCAAAGGGATAACACTCCATAAAAACAACAAGAATTATCAATAAAGAAGTTGTTTTCCCTTTCCATTATTTGCAGCAGAGCTTTATATCCACAACAAGAAAAAAATTACTATTTTAGTTACCACACAAGCGTTTGAGATGCTGCCTGAAACACAAAGCACAATCAAGCATAAAAATAACAGCTCCAAACAAACTATACCTGAGATTTTATGAAAATACTCTCCAGGGATTGTCCTTTGTCATCAAACAAGGTGGCCTGCAATGAGAAAATGGGATTTTAAATAATCAGTTTTTTCACAGAGCAACTGGACTGCCACTGGCACTCCAGCAGTAGCAGGTGGTATTAAATGCAAGACTCTTAAATCTGAGTTTTCACCTGATTTCTGCCAGTCCTAATCCTCAGAACTCCATCTTGCCATGTTTTTGCTTTTTTTGTCTTTTGGTGAGTGTACAGTACCTGTTTAAACATGCAAAACGTTGAAAAATAAGAAAAAAGAAGGTGCTTAAATAATACAGCAGCTACAGCATTTTAACTTATTCCTAAAAATTGCACGAAATGTTAAAAACCACTTACAGTAAATTCCTGAGAGGCCATTGCTTTGTCAAAGCAGTCACCAAGACCTTATTTAACAAACCTCCTCATCTTCACACAGCCTGAGAGACGGGAAATGGTCACAATTCACCAGAGCTGCGAGGGAAACCTGCAAACAACGAATTGACAAAGAGCTCACTTCTGCTCTCCCCTCAGAAGAAGTTCTCCTGAAGTAAAAACATAAAAAACCCCAAACGGACAACACAGAAGCTGCTACCAGAACAATTTGCCACAGGTGTGGAGCCAGCCATGCATGTTTAATTGGTGCAAAACACGAGTTATATGTAAAACTCAACTGACTCTGCCAACCAGCCACCCGTGAAGCCCAAACCCCCTCACGCTTTTAACGTTAGACCACAAAATAACCGTAAAATTAATTTAAAAATGGCCTGTGGGTGCGTGACAAATAGTTAATGTGAAGGGGGGGAAGACCCGGCGCTGTTTCCCGCGGCTGCCACCTCCTTGGGTGCTTAATAAGCTGAAAACCCTTGGGAATGGGCACCCTTGGAGCTCCTCCGAAGGTGCAGGGGTGCTGCCAACCCCACAGCTGCCTCCAGCCCCTCATCCCACCACATTCCGTGCTGGAATGGCTTTGGAGGGGGGGGAGCCCACAGCGCCACCGCCACGCGGGGATACCCTGAGGGACCGGGACCGCATTTCCCCCCCTCTCCATAGCACCGCGGTCCTACCGAGCCGTCCCGGGGCCAGGCTCACGACGGGGATAACCCCAGGGCCGGGATGAGGGTCGGGACTGGGATGAGGATCAGGAGCTCCGTCACCGCCGCCCCTTCAACCTTCCCGCCGGGCGGCGCGCGCACTGACGTCACCGCGCCGCCGGGGGGGGGGCGGGCGGGAAGGAAGTCACGTGGCCCCGCCGCCCGCCGCGCACGCGCCGCCGCCGCCACCGACCGCGGGGCTGTTCCATCCCTTACAGGGGCTGGCAGGGGAGGGGGCCAGGGGGCGGCGGCGGCGGCGGACGAGGAGGAGACGCCAACGGAGCGGGCTAGGACGGGACGGGACGGTGTCTCCGCGGCGCTGGCAGCGGCAGGTGGGTGACTGGGGAGCGGGTCTGCGGGTGGTGGTAGTGGCGGCGGTGGCGGCGGTAGGGGGCGCTGTCGCACCCGTGTTTCCCGCCCTCTCGAGCGCCCCCCCCTTCCCCTCACGGCGAGCGGGGGGGGGGCGGTTGGTCCCCTCAGGCGGTGGCGGGCGGGCCCCTCAGCCCGGACCTGCCCCCTCAGCCTGCCCTGGTCCCCTCAGGCGGTGGTGGGCTGTCCCCTCAGCACTCCTCATCTCCTTAGCCCGGACCTGCCCCCCTCAGCCAGCCCTGGTGCCCTCAGGCGGCGGCGGGCGGTCCCCTCAGCCTGTCCCGGTCCCCTCAGGGGATGGTGGGCTGTCCCCTCAGCACCCCCAGTCCCCTCACCACGGACCTGCCTTCGTCTGCCTCGGGTCCCCTCAGCGCCTCGTGGTCCCCTCAGCCCCGACCTGCCCTCAGCCTGTCCCGGTCCCCTCAGCCCGGACCTGCCCCCCTCAGCCTGTACCGGTCCCCTCAGGTGATGGCGGGCTGTCCCCTCAGCACCCCCCGTCCCCTCAGCCCAGACCTGCCCCCCTCAGCCTGCCCCGGTCCCCTCAGCACCCCCGGTCCCCTCAGCCTGCCCCGGTCCCCTCAGCCCTGCCCTCCCTCCCATGCCCACCCCACGGTGTCCCCCTTTGCTGAGGAGCCGCCCCGAGGCGCTGAGGTGGCTCTGCCCTCAGGAGATGCTCTGCTGGATCTTGTGTGGAGACAAACCCCCCCCGGAGGGGAGACACGAGCAATAATAGCCTTGGGGCTACTCTGTATTTGTGTTTTTGCATATTTTATCCATGCGAGGTCTGTGAGTAATTACAGCAGCAGCACCTGCAGTGCTAAGTGTGTGGTGGTCAGACTTAAGGACAAGCAGGATTTACCCAGTTGCTGTGCTGGTCAGTATAAGTCAGGGCCAGAAAATTCTGTTTCATGCTGTGTGTTTTCCCTTTGTTTGAAGGGTAAAGAAGATGAAGTCCTACCATTTTTCATTGTTTTTTGTCCAGTGCAGGTGCAAACAGGACAGCAGAATGCCTGGCTTTTGTACCCCCCTCCATCCTTCTTGTTCCTGCTGCTTCCCTTCATCAGCTCTGTTGCTTGTTCAGCTCCTTAATAAGTTGGTTTTCCCCAACGGGGAAGGACCAGAAACTAGTTTTCAGGTCACAGAATTCACCTGGGGTACCTGAGGTACCTTAGTCATTGCACAGTCCTCCCTCAGCGTGAGGGAAGCTGGGCTGCCCTTTTTTTGTCATGTAGGTGAATCCAGCTAATCATGGTGCTGGGGGCATATATCTTAATTATCATCACAGACTCGATTAAGTTGGAAGAGATCTCTGAGATCACAGAGTCCAACCTTTGACCAGTCACCACCATGTCAATTAGACCAGAGCACTGAGTGCCACATCCAGTCACTTCCTGAACACAAATAAATCCACTTTTTCACCTCCTATAATGATGGAAGGAAAGGTAACCACAGTAGGGCTGTCACAGGGTGTCTCCCTATGTCCGGAAACAGCCTTAACTCTCGTCCTTGCGAGGTGGAAGCAAAGCTTTTTCTATTACTGAGCACACCAGTTTGATAAAATTTATTAAACACCTTAAATGTAGTTTTAAAATGAGGTATTGGCTTTGTTGCTTAAAATAAGAGACAAGCAGGAGCTTCTCTGATTTTAGGTTAAGAAGTTTGTGCAGGTGGCCCTGTGTTTATCTCCTGACCTTTTTTACCTTGCTTTGCATGGAGAGAAATTAAAAGACAGGGTAGAAATTTCATTGCTGCAGCTCTGCCTGTGTCTGTATGGCTGTGAAAACGTTACAGGATGTGTCTTTTTAAGTAGTTTGAGGTTTAATGGATACTTGCATTTATTCTGCAGTAAATGCCCAGAAGGGCAAGTGTTGCCCCTGACTATATGAAGACATCTTCATAGTATGTAAAATATTTTGAATTAGTCTTTCTCTTACCCCGTTTGGCTATTTAAAATGCCCAAAGCAAACAAGCATTTGCATCAATGCTTAGAAGAATAAGGTATATTTTATATCTGTACCCTGTTTCTTCCAGTCCTTGGATTACAGTTAACTTTTATTATGTTTTCTAGATGTTTATAAAAACAGAAGTTGGGTTTGTATACAGGTTAGCACTGGCATGTTTAATGCTTGCTTTTTAAAGTGCATAGATAAGTTTCTGTAGATATGTGTGGAGTTGTATTATTTTGATTCACATTATCTTTGACTTCCTGATGTTCCTTCCCCTGCTTCGCTGTCACTCATTTTCCTGATTTCCCTCTGCCATATTGAGGCACTGAGATTTTATTTCATTTGAGATGTTTGGCTTTTTGAGAGTGAAAGTTTGACTCAGCTTTTGCTTTCTTCTGATTTGAATTGTTTATCAGGATAGTGCTGGCAGAGTAAGAGTTGACAAGTGAAAAATCGAGACTACATTATCCTTGGCATATGGTGATTGCTGCATTAATTCCTTGAATTTATGTGTACATATTCAGAGCTGGCATTTACTCTTGATTCTCTGCTTTAAGTTCCAAAGTAATTTTCTCAAAGCTTCACTTCTAAAGCCCCTAGCTAGGGGGAAGTCCAGAATGTGGCTTTTCTTTAAGCTTGAGTGAGAACCTCTGTCCTGGGAAGGAAGTCCCAGGGCTAAGTGACTCAAAATGCTTCTTGAAACAAATCTCTGCTGTACATGAGCCACACTTACGTGGTCATTTAATGCTGTTCAGCCACTACAAATATGCCATAACGATGCTTTACCCTTGTGGTGCACCTCACTGTAACCCTCAGCTAAATAGCGTATTGTCTGCTGATTATTAATATAAAAAACGTGCCGAAGGGCTTGAGTGGAGCTTGAACTTGCTTAGCCGGGAGTTTTACCTGGCTTATCTTTTCAAGGGAACTGCTGATCTTTCACTGCCTTGAGTCGGCAGCTCACAGCAGGGAGAGAAACTGATCTCCGGCTGAGGAAGCCTGATTTGCACAATAATTCGGAGACCATTTCCATTTCGCCATCCTGTTGTCGAGGTGGGCTTCCTCTCTGATGGCTCTGCTCCCTGTTTCCTTCTGGGCTGCCTTGGCAGAGAGCTGAGAAGTTTTTCATATGGTGATTGCGACATTAATTACTTTAATTTTTGTGTTAATTTAATTTTCCAAAAGCTGTCTGCTTCTGGCAGCATGGCTTTTTTTTTTTTCTTCCCTTTTTTTGCACTTGTGAAATGAGGTGCTGAAGTGGTGACTGGCAGTTTTCAGGACAGGAATTGAAATGTAAGCAAGAAAGGTTAATTAATGCATTAAAAAGGTTTTATATTTTTGAAGGTAAGTTAAGTTTGTCCATTAAGTCGCTTCCTTCTAGTTAGTCTTGAATTTCTAGGGGTCTGATTCTGTGGTTCTGACAGACCTTGGTTTGCCATTAAATTTAAGACTTTACTGAATTACTGCCCTTGGGCAGGCACTTGGCAGCTGAGTGGTTTACGTTTTTGACATAATAAAACCAATTTTTTAAACAAACCTTGCTATTGCCAGACCTGGCATGGTTATTAGCAATGTCTATTTTTTAGATTTAGTTTTAGTAGGTTCTTTGTAGCAAGTAGTTTGCTTTTCTGCTCTCAGGGCAGAAGATAAACCCAGAATGTTTACACCTTGAAATAAAACAATTGTGATTTTTCTCGACGGTTGTATTTGCCTCTCATTTGACAGAATGACAGGAATGGAGACAGAAACGGCGAGAGACAAAGCCATGGAAGAAGAAAGCACTGAACAGAAAAAGGAGAGAGAGAAGAAGAAGAGGTCAAGGGTTAAACAGGTGTTGGCAGATATAGCCAAGCAAGTGGATTTCTGGTTTGGTGATGTAAATCTTCACAAAGACAGATTTCTCCGAGAACAAATAGAGAAGTCCAGAGATGGGTGTAAGTTTATATTCAGTTTATTTCAGTAAACATTTGTGTCTCACTTTTCTTCTTCCCTACATTGCTGGTGACAGTTACGACTTATTTTGAGGTGCACATATGCTCCTGGAGGAAGGCAGAAGTTCCACACTGGAAATCAAGAGTGTGGTACTGGATTTTAGAAATTATGTCTGGTGTTTCTCATTTCCTTTCCTTTAGTATCAGCCATGAGTCAGAGGCATCTGCCCGGGGTGGAAATGACTGTTTGGGAGACCTGATTTTCTTTTGGATAACACATTATTTCTAGAATAAACAATCAGGGGTCATTTTGCCCTTGGAGGTAACTTGTCCTGTGGTGTAGATACATGCAGAAATTAAAATGTCACTTGGCTTTGTGTTTTCTGTACAAGTTTGAGACGTAAGAAAGTGAGTATTTGTGTGTAGAGCTACTGTGAGTCTCCTTTAGACAATTTTTCATAGGGTTGATTTGTGCCTTCAGAGTAGGAAATTGAGCTTGGATCAGGTTTAGGAGTGTTTACTTATTTTTCTTAAGGAGTCCATAATTAATTGAAATGTAAATCATTAATCCAGTTGTGTTGTGTGGAGAATGTAGCTTTCTAAGTGCTTGCCATAGTCCTCAATTATGCTGACCTTGAAGCCAGTTTCTGTTTTAAAAAAACTCCTTTAAACTTTAAGGTGAATTTTATTCTTTGTAAGGCCCTTTTATAAAGGGCCGCCTTAAATAATTAATAACGTAATAAATGCATCTTATCCTACGTTTTTTAGCGCTTGGATGTCTTAAGTTTTTATTAAGACTAATACTACTTAATTTTCTGTCAAGGTTTTAGCAGCATGACTCATTGCAACTGAAGTGCTGGCAGGGGCTCTTTGTGTTGGCTACACTGGGTTAAACACTCAATTGAGTGCTTGAAGCAGAGGCACGTTTTCAATGCAAATTGGTTTTGTCTTGTCAAACTGCATCACAAAGAGGGGTTTTCTTCCTTTCTTTTCAGAGACGACTGTTGTCAGTGGGGAGGTAAAAGAACAAAATTCCTTTGATAAAGGTTACCACAAAAGAAAATGAAATATAGGTGTACTTGAAACTTGAATTTTGGTGGTAAAAATTGTCTGTGAATCCTTGGCAGCACGGTTATGTTCCGTACTAATGATTGCCAGAGTGTTTACAGAGATACTAGTCGAGTTTTAATGTCGGAGTACAACACTTTTCCCCGATTTCATAATTTGCACCTTGTTTGTTTTTTCCCCTAGATGTTGACATATCACTTCTTGTTTCTTTCAACAAAATGAAGAAATTAACTACTGACGGGAAGCTGATAGCTCGAGCAGTAAAAAGCTCATCTGTCGTAGAGGTATTTCACATTCCACTCTGCTGTAAAAGTAGGGAGAGTGGTGCTGAATTAGGCAATAATCTCATGGAAAATGCTCATTTCTCCTTCCTTTTAGTTGGACTTGGAAGGAACCAGAATCAGAAGACGCCAACCTCTGGGTGAGCGCCCAAAGGATGTGGACAGTCGGACTGTCTATGTGGTAAGGCTGGACTGGGGAATGCCTCAAGTCTCTTTGAAACTCTTTTCATTTCTTAAGAGTGCAAAAATATATCTGTGCAGCAGCGTTCTTGTTAACTGAGCAGGTGCTGCTGCTTTTGTGCAGCCTGCTTTAATCAAATTAATTAAATACAGGTGCGCAAGAACTGACCATGGCAAGGAAGGGCTTAGTTTGGTGCATGGATTTCTTGTGCCAGCTTAAATAATTTTGAATGCAGAGCCAGGAGCTGCTTCACGTGCTGGTAAGAAAAGGTGCAATTTGATTTAGCTGTTCCTCTGTTCGCTGGCCTTTTCTTGTAAATGCCATTAGAGGAGCACCAGTGGTACCAAGAAAGATTTACTAATTACATTAACATAGTTAAAGCTTTCTAATGACAACTTAATTGGTTTCATCAAACAAGCTCTAGCTGAGTTTGGAAATTCATCAGTGTTACTTTATAAAGTACAGTCTGTTTATAAGACCTGTTACTGCAAGTGCCTCTGGTTTTGTAACACTGAAAGATCATTCATTTAAAGGCACAATATACCTGTATTTTTTTTTCTTACCGATCCTCCTAATAGCATAGTGTCCTATGGCTACTTTGATACTGGAGTGATTCCTTAATTTACCTGAAAATAGCTTGTGTTGATGGGAAAAGCCTGCATCTCATCATGACATTTCACATGTGTCAGCTTTATCATGTTGAGCAGCTTCACTGGTAGCTTGGAAAGAGATGTGATGGTTGAGCTGTTGCATTTTTAAAACTTGGGCCATTTTTTTTAATATTGAAGCGATTTTTTCATGTTGTATTTTTTTTAATATTGATATTGAAGCCGGTGTGGAATTCTACTTGTCTCTAAAGAAAGCTTTTTGTGACTAGTGTCAGTTTGGCTAAATACTTGTAGCTGTTAGCAGCTGAATTAGTAATTTCTAGCAGGCACCAAGGTTTCTGTGATAAGGATTCACAATAACCATGGCCAGAATGCCAGCCCAGGCAGATAAGGAGAAACCGAATTGCTCTGATCATTCCATCTTTAACAAAAGCCCAGAATAGGTGGTTCGTTTTTGTTTTGTAAATACGGTGTGCCAGACGTAATATTTTCCTAACATGATTGCAAGGACTGCTTTGAACTTCTCAAATACTTTGTCTGTATCATTTTTGGATAAGATACTATAAATGTCACGAGCTGCATTGTCTACATCACAGCTGAAGTGTGTGGCTAAATGTTTTCTAAATAGCTGGTGTGTGGCAATGGGAAGAGCAGAAGCAGCGATAAGTTGAATTTCTCTGAAGTAATGACTTTTTTTTATCTGCTTTAACATAACCATACACTGTTATTTTGTATCATCCCATAATATTTTTAAAGCTTCACGTACCTGGCTTTTCAGCATAGACCAAGCCACAGTGAAATGTTTCTCAGACAGACAAAGTTAATGCAAAAATAGTTTTCTACCTGAGTGTGATAAATAATGTTTCTCTACAAGGAAAACCTTTTAGTGCAGTAACTTGCTGGGGAAAAAAAATGAAGTAGTGCTGTTATTTTATTGTTGTTTAGACATGGATTTAACAGTGGGATTTTAAAGTGTTCAGTTGGGTCTGGTTAGAAATTGGTTTTGACTAAGGGGTGGAAATGCTGAGGGACTCAGACGTGATGTCTGCAAGCTGCTAAAATGTGTTGCTATATTAAGGACTTTGTAGAAACAAAAATCAGACAGTTCTGCCGTCCAAGAAGCTGCCTGAAAGTTCTTATAAGTGCTAACTGCTATACTTGAAAATGTCAGCTACCAGCAGGAATTTATCAGTAGTGACTCTGTACTGACCTAAAGAATTCTTTGTGATACCTGCATTACGAGCAATTGAAAAAAAACAAAAGTGAGAAATTCCATGTGCTTTGCAGTGGATAGTTTGAGACAGTGCAGACTGGTGCTTGCTTCAAGGGCTTAGATTTGCCAGGATATTTCATGCTGAAAGGACAGAGCTGCAGGTGAGGCCTTGGTGTCTGTCACAGGAAGAAGATAAACATCTAAATTAAGTATGTAATGTATTTCTTACAGATATGTGAATGATTAGAGATCACTCCTTACTCCCTGAAATGATGACCTTACAAGGGCACTTACTGAAACAACTAAGCTTCTCGACTTTGTCCCATCAAACATTCATCTCTTTTCTTTCTTAGGAGCTGCTTCCCAAAAATGTCAATCACAGTTGGATTGAGCGGGTGTTTGGGAAGTGTGGCAACGTAGTTTATGTCAGTATACCCCGGTACAAAAGTACTGGGGATCCAAAGGGCTTTGCTTTTGTGGAATTTGAAACTAAAGAGCAAGCAGAGAAAGCCATTGAGGTGAGTGCTGGTGCCTCTGCCCTGCTAACACTGTTCTCTCAGTGTCACTGGTATTCTGTGCCTGTCTTCTGCTCTCAGACTTCCAATCAGTTTCACGATTCTTTAAAAATTAATTCTATTCATAATCTGGAGACTCAGTAGAAGTGTAATGGGCACTTTCGGAATAATATGGTTGACCACACTTTGCATCTTTTGCAGAAATAGAGCTCAGTGTGTAACAGTACAATGGCTATTAAATTTTATCAGATAAGCATGGTCATGCCTAACTTCGTGTATTTCAATGTGATTTGAAAGTATTTCTGTATTGAAATGTAATTAGGACTGCTGACTTTAACTTAGATTGAAAGGACTTTTTAGTAATGGCTTTCATTTTCCTTTTTGAAGTTTTTGAATAATCCACCAGAAGAAGCGCCACGGAAACCTGGGATTTTCCCCAAAACAGTAAAGAACAAGCCAGTTCCTGCACTGAATACAAGTAACAGCACTGTAGTAGGTAAGTGTTACTCATTGGCATCAAGGAAGTGTTAGCAGGTTGTTTGAGTCAGCTCTGTGCCTCAGCTTCTGAAGGGAAGTTGGAACTCTTGCTCTTTCAGCAGAGCACTCTGTAGAGGAGTTAACTTCTTACAGCATCCTTGCAATTCCACTTTGCATGATTTGTAATTACTGGGGAAAAACTTGGATATTGATGAGAAAAGAATGCTGTGTTCATCTGCTTTAACTCACAGAGCAGCATCACAGAATGATGTTGCAACTGAATCACTGAAACATTTTTCCTTTTTCCAGTGGTGTAGTAGAATTTCCCAGACTGTAGACATTGCCCATCTTTTACATAAGATTAATGATAATAACTCATTTTAATATACCTCACAATGATCACTAATTCTGTGTTAAACTAGTATATATTAGTCGGGTAGGGGGGATAAAAAAATCCATGATTTTCAAACCATGCTTTACACCTACTTTTTTCCCAAAATGCCCAGGAAAAGCTTTGGACAATGTGTTGCATCTTTCCCACAGAGATGCCAGAGGCAGGCCTCTCATTTAACAACCCAGTTCATCATAACCTGTGGTATCATGAGTGTTTAACTTTCTTAATCTAATCTAGTGTGTAATCATGGGCAGTTGTAAACGTAAATACTGTGTTTTTAATACAGAAGAAAAGAAAAAGAAGAAAAAAAAGAAATCCAAAATCAAGAAAGAGAGCAATGCACAGGCAGCTGCAGAGCCAAAGGAATCCAACTCCAACACTACAACAGAGCCAGGACCCAAGTCAAAAAGACACAGGACTCCATCTGAGTGTTCTGAAATGGAGGGAACTGAGACTCCCAGGCAGCCTTCCAAGCGGGAGAAAAGGAAATGGGACAGAACAGAAAGCTCAGAGGTAACCTGTGAGAGCAGGCCAGGCAAGAGAAAAAGAACCAGCTCGGGAGATGGGGAGGCATCAGCTCCAAAAGTCAAGAAAACTGTTGAAAAGGAAGAAGTTGAAACAGTAAAAGAAGAAACCACAGAAGCTCCAAAAGATTCCAACGGTAAAGTTTTGTCTCTTTATTATCACAGTCCACATGCATGAATGGAAGGGCAGATTCTCTCAGGGATGAGTGGATAGAGTGGAGTGGAGTGATTAGGTCAGTTTAGGAATATGTGGTATTATTCCCTGCAGTTAAATTTAAACCTGGTAAGGAGCCATCCCAAGGAGACCAGTTGTATGGAGAATAGGAAAGAACTTGCTACACCCAGGCAGATAAATCTAATCAGAAGTAAAAATAGTTCAAAGTAGTTCATGTCAATAGAACTTGAATGAAGTGTGGGTTAAACAGCCTTGGCAAATGAACAGCATAGGAATCTGGGTAAATAAATTAAAATACAAAGGGAAAATGATAAGAAAAGCTGCACTGAAAGCACATTTATTGTGACAAGAGTAAAGCTCAGGTAAACTAGTAATAAAAAAACCCCAGTAGTTTTGAAATGATTTTATTGAAATCTGTGAACTGTATTTAATAACTAAACATTTTTTTTTCTTTTGGACTTTTTACTATAGAAGTTTCTGCAGAAGAAGACAAAGATAAAAAAGACACATCTCTTTCCAAATCTAAAAGGAAACACAAGAAAAAACATAAGGAAAGGCACAAAATGGGGGAAGAAGTGATCCCGCTCAGAGTACTCTCCAAGTAGGTGACATATTTTTTCCTTAACAGTATTGGGCAGTGATTGTGAGACAAAACCTAACCCAGCCCCCGCGTTTTTCCATTTTTTTCCTCTCACCTTCAGTGCTGGGAAAGGCAGGGACTTTATTGACCAGTTATGTAATGAATTTATAGGTGCGGTCTGTACTGGGGTCTCCTGGCAAACAGTTTTTGATTACAGTTTTATTTTACCTCGGGGATTTTAGTGTACACTGCTGCTTTGTGGTACTACATTTTAGTGATTTATGCATACTTTATTGAACACAATTATTTTATTCAACTGTTTCCAACCCTTGGAATAATTTTTAATTCCGATTCTTTAGATCTTTGCATGTCTGACAGTCCATCACCATTGCTAAAGTGCAATTCCAATTTTATACAACAGAGTTGCATATTAGCAACAGTATTAGCCTGTAGATTCAAAATACAGTAGTTACAGTTCCACGTGCAAGTCTCTGCAAATCACAAATGTAATCCAAAACTGCTGGGCTCTTAGGAGTCACCACAACTAAAACATGGAAGCACTTACTTTTTAGGCATCCAGCAAGTACCTCCATGTTAAAGTCGAGGGGGTCCTCACCTTCTTGTGCTGCAAAATTGTGCTTTGTGTAGAAACGTATTTTTCGGTAGTTTGACACATTTCTTAAGAGGGAAGTGTTGAGGAAAAAAAAAGGATTCACCACCACTAAAACATGGAAGCACTTACTATTGAGGAACAAAGCAAGTACATCCACATTTAAGTTGTGGGGGTCCTTTAGTGGAGAAACTAAATAGTAACTAAAAAAAAACCAACAACAAAAAAAAACCCCAAAACCAGCAATGCACATACAAAGTTCTGACAGCACAATAAAAAAAACATACATACGTGTGCATTACTTGAGAATCCTTAGAAAATTAGGATCCACCGCCACTGAAACATGGAAGCACTTACTTTTTTAAGCAGCAGGTACCTCCATGTTAAAGCAAAGGGAGTCCCTTTAAAAAATAAAAAGCACTTCAAATGAACTTTAGCCACTTTAAATTCTTTCACTCTTGAGGAGGATCTTCTCCCGGCGAAAATTCTTCATTTCCTTTTTCCCAAATCTAAAAAATCTTGCAAGTGAAGCTTAGCCCCCCGCCAAAAAGGAAAATCCGGAGAGGTATTTCAAGATTGCGATCAGGATTCACCTCTACTAAAACATGGAAGCACTTACTTTTTGTATATCACAGAAAGCACCTCCATGTTAAAGTAAAAGGGGTCCACACACCAAAAAAATAATAGTCATTGACGGCGCTTGTCCACTTCCACCGGGATTCGGGGCAAACTGCAACAAAATAGAGCGTTTTAGTGAAGTTTTACTTAACTGTAGCAAACAGTGGAAAAAAAAAAAGTCGAATAAGAGCACATGCATTGCAAACACTTACCTGACTCATTGCCCATGGTCTCCTCTTCCTTCGAGTCAAGGTAACAAGCTCTAACTTGAGCTTGTATTTATACCAAACCTTGCTATGGGATGGTGTTGCCTTTTTATCTCCAAGAATCATTACGTGGGTCTTTTGTTATTTTAATGCCTTTGCTGTGCTGAGAGGGTATGATGCTGGGTGAGTCTGGATGCTTTTTTGAAGTATACAGTTGTCACTGTTAACAGCTAAAACCATTACCACAAGATATCCTCCTCTTTAAAAATCCTCTATCAGCTTGTTTGATAGCACAGATTAGGGTAACAATGAGTCGTTCTCACAGTGGCACTGTGGGCATTGTGTTGCTGTGGAGCAAAGCTCTCACTGTTTGCAGAAACATCTCCATGTTAAATGTATGTAAATATATAAACTGCTTCCATGGGGGGGTATTTTTGAACCAAAATGCATTTGAATAGTCAGGAATGTCCTTATCTCGCTGGGTTTCTGGTGAGTTTAACCAGTTGTTGATTTTCCATCAATGATTTTTCTAGAAAATGAGTGATTCTTAATATAGCCACAGAGGAGCGGGTTCAATGAACTAATTCAGTGAATTCAGAGTTCACTGTCTCTGAATTAACTCCGAGTTTAGTGCCTGTGCTCTGTGTAGTTCCAGAGGAAAACACGAGTTTACCAAGCTATTCTGTATGCTGTCTAAATACTTGAAACAAATGTGGGGGTCACTCAATTGGAATTACAGCTTGGTCCTGTTGGAACTCTCTTGGCTTATTAAAATCTAAAGCAAAATAATCAATTCGGATATGGACAAGCCTAACGACCAAAGTGCAAGAAGATCTCTAATGGTTTGTGCTGTTCACCAAGTCGACCTTAAGCTGTTTGTAAACTGTTAAATTATCATGAAGTTTCTAAACATGATTCTCTTGTTTATATCTGACATCCTGTGTGATGCCTCTTGCAGAACCGAATGGATGGGTTTGAAGCAAGAATATCTGGCCCTGCAAAAAGCCAGTATGGCCTCCTTAAAGAAAACCATGTCTCAAATCAAACCCGAGCCCGCGGGAGAGATGGAAACAGAATCCTGTACACAGAAATCTGAAAATGGCAAAAGTAAACCTGTGTTCTGTCTTGTTTGTTTCATGTTTCTAGTACACAAACAAAAGTGATCTGAGCACTGATCTTGCAGAAATGCTGCCTCGTGGGTTTATTTGCTAAAATGATGGTGCTTTCTTTGAATGCCAAACACTAAAAGCAATGCCCCCCCCATATTTAGAGAGATTTGGGACTAAGGTGTGTTATAAATAAAGCCCAAACAAGCCATTTCAGCATATTCCAGTAGCCCTTCATAAGCTTAAGGATATTTTTAGGTAAATGTAATTTTAAAAGCCTGAGAGAGGTAAATCAGCAATCAGCTTTTTCTGGTGGTATAGCTTGGGCCTGATTTGCTTTGGCTTAATTGTATCTGCAATAATTCACAAAAGAATTTCAGCTAAAGCATTTTAAGGAAAAAAAAGCTTGTGATTGGGCTTTGTCAGCTTTATGGTTAAAAGGAGCTTTGTAATTATGTCCTTATATTTAAATTTCGAGGTTTTTTGGGTATAGAATTGTTGTCTTTTTCTTTGTTCTGAATCTTCTGTGCTTCTTTCTCTAACTTCAACACTGGTGTTCCAGTGCCAGTTTGCATATTTTTGATTGCTCTAAAATTGGAGGTTCAACTATTAACTATAACCAACAGAATATAAAATATGCTTATAAGAAGACTTTTTTCTTGAAGCGTTTTTTTTAAATTACATTGACTTTAACCTGCAGACAGTCTTGACCTTGGTTTAAAAAAACCCAACTTAACCAATATTTAATGCCTGTTTATGTTATGTGCTTTCATAACCCGCTTAGTTCCTCAATTTAATAAATGTAAAAACTTTTTTCTTTTTTTTTTCCCCCCTCCTGTTTTTAACTTGACCAGCCACCAGTGAAAATTGTGCCCCTCCCGCCAAGGCCAACACAATGGGGCCTCAGTTTGTCAGTGGAGTAATTGTGAAGATCATTAGCACCGAGCCCCTGCCGGGCAGGAAGCAGATCAAGGTAATGCCTTTGTAACCTCAGGGTAGCTGTTAGCCTTTCCTCTCGCCGTGCCCCCCAAATGTTTGAATGTGGAGTACCATTTAACCCAGTCTGACTATTTGGGGGGGTTTATTTTATTTTTTAAATCTGTTTGGCCAGTAACGGTGTACAGATTCTTCTCTAGTACCTCTCAACGGCAGATTTTACAAGAGCAAAATAGGCTCAGGAGGATGTTTCAAAGTAAAAACAAGCCTTGAGTGTGCTTCCAGCAATATCAAGTTTATAATGAAAATATGGACAAACATAATGTTTTAGTGCTTTCCATTGTGAAAAGAGGAGCTGGACACTGATGCAGTGTTGTGTGTTTATCACTGTGCCAATTACCTTGACAAGAAATCTATAAGAATATATATTTTAATAATATAGAAGTATATTTTTTAATTCCATTAACAGGAATTTAGAAGCAGGAAAGTGCTCTCTCTCAAAAAAACCCCGTTTTTTGTATTTTTTTTCAATAATGACTTTGCAATGACAAATTCCATTTCAGGGAGAGTGACAGCAGTAGAGCCTGTCCTTTCGATGACTTTTTTCCTACGCCAAGTGCTCTTTTTTCTCTTTGAAAGTGTTTAGGATACCTTCCATTTCGTGTGATGTCATGATATGAAAGCTACACATGTTAAGTAGAATATTTCCTTTTAAGGAAAATACCCGTTTTAAGCTGCATCCATTTGAAATGGAAGTATTAAAAGTTTTCCAAAGGAAATAACAGGCTTTTTCCAGATACTGAGTTTTCCACGTATGTGCCACAGGACACTTTCTTTCACAAATTGCACTTTTGGATGAATAACAGCTGGAAAGAATCTGAACAACTCGATATCCAGACCACTAGGACAATGGTTCAAAATAGGAGTTTTGAGGTGATTTCTCAAACTATATTTATAACTGAGGCCATTTCGAGTCCCTGGCAAGTGTGTGAGGTTTAGTGTGTACATAAACCCAAGGAAGATGAGACTCTCTGAAAACCCAGTGATGGTGAGGTTTCGACTTAATCAGCCTTATCTGGTGTATCTGCAGGCAGTTGCCTGAGTGCTGGAGACAAGAGGGAATGTGGTGGTTCTCCCTGTAACCTTTGAGAGCCCCTTGGACGGCAGAACGCCCCTCGCTGTGTAAAGTTTGTCACACCTTAGCGTGTTGTGGGCAGGAGAAAGCTGGCTGTTAAAATAGCAGAAAACTGACTTTGTAGGGTTTTTTTTTCCTGGCCATACTGGTTGTATAACTGTGTCACAGCAAGGACTGCAACCAGATCTGGCTTTGCTGTGTTACTGGACTATCAGCTGCGTAAAACTGCCACCAATACTATTTTGATGTTTTAATTTTATACTTCACTGCTTCCCTGTTTTGTTCTTAAGGCACTTCTGGGAGCTACCAAGGTTTGCCAAGTCCAGTGACTTTTTTGATTTGTTCTAGTTGTCCACGCAGTCACACTTTGAGATACCAGAATAAGGCTGCAAAGTAGCTTTTGGTGGCTCTGAAATGATCTTAACAGTGTTGTCACTTAATTTTTGTTTTGTTTTAAGACTGTCCTTGGTAGGGGAGGGTTAAAAGCCCTGTGTGATTCCTGAATAGAAGCATCTTACTTGAGCTGCCCGCTGTGAACCAAATTGACTAGGAATGTGTGGTCGTAGTTAATTTCCCTAACAGCAGGAATTACAAGTGAAGTACTTCATCTGCAAGAACATTTGTGGCTTCTTCCTTCAGCTGTCAGTGAAAATTAGCAGGCAGAGGTCACTTCAGAAAGATAGACTTGCTTTACTACTACTCATTTCTCAAATACTCTGCCATGAATGAGCTCTGTTTTATATATTTAATGTGTTGAATGAAGTGTTGTATTTTTCTGTGGGGTCGACATTGGTCAATGTTACAGTACGCCAATAATTTAGCTTTAAGAAAAGTTAGCTACAGTGTTGAAATAAATGGATGATTATGATAGCTGTGCAAAAAACTAGCTTTTCTAGAAATTACTGCTTTAAGTTCTTGTTGAACGGCAGGATGAGATGGGCAGATGATGCAGACTCATAAATTAAATTCAGTTATAACCTTCTGAGGAAAATATATTAATTGAAAACTATCTGACAAGAGGTTGATCGATTAAATGACAATGTTCAGTTAGTGCCTCCTACTTCATGACCTTTTTGAAAATGTTAATGACCTCCAAATGCAATGGTCAAAAGTCACTCTTTTTATATTCTCCTTCTGCAGCCTGATTTATGGTGTGTGTTCTCTCCCATGCTTTGGCAGGATGCTCTGACAGTGCTGGCTGAGGTGGCTTATGTTGACATGCTGGAGGGAGACACGGAATGTCATGTCCGTTTCAAGACTCCTGAGGATGCACAGACTGTCGTGAAATCACACAAAGAAATACAGATCAAAAACAACTGGAAATTCGAAGTTCTCACTGGTAAGACTTGTTTGTTTTTTTTTAAATGGAAGTAGAGGAGAAGACTTAAGTACTGTGAGAAGGATCGTTTCACGTGGTGACTTTAGGGATGTGTTTAAATATCTTGCTCTGGGGAAAAGACTGTTTTCTTGTGAATTTTGTCATTTTTCAATTACAGTGAAATTGGTAAAACTATAAGGGTTTTTTGTCCCTATTCAGAGGAAAATAACGATTTTTGCTGTAATCAACTTAATTCTGTTCTTTTTAGACTGATTTGCTTCACTTTTGGTGGCAATGGACTACAGAACTTAATTCACATGTCAGCTTTCTGAATAGAACATTCTGATGATGCAAAAGAATTTTAAAGAGACTTAAGCACTGAACTTATGTGTGAAATAACAGGACAAGGATCTAACAGCATGGATACACTTAGAGTGGGTTTAGCACTTACCTACTAATTGATCCTTATTTTTCAGGAAGTTGAATAACTTAGGCCAGAATAAGCCTTTTTTTTTAATTGTATTTACACAAAAATTTTTACTGGCTCTGCTTTGGAAATTCATTTTAATGTGTGTTACTACTTTCTAAAATTACTTCATGTCTTGGATTGGTTTGGATTTGTTTCCCAAGTGTAGAAAAACCTCTTTATGGAATTAAGACGTAGAAAGAAGAGCAAGTCTCTCACTGCAGTCACAAAGCTTTTGAATTCTAGACATGCACTAAAAATTCTAAAGGTGCAAAAAATTAAAAAATCCAGATGAGATTCCCTCATCTGTGTTTTGAGATAATTTACCCCAATCCTGCATGGATTCTCACATAAAGTCCAGTTTCATGAATGCAGGGATGTAAACTCCCAAACAAGTCAGTTAAGGATCGCAGAAGGAAAAACTTTAATGGAAGCACCAACCTTCGTGATAATATCAAAGTTAATTCAAATTTGACACTCAGTGAATGCTGTTAATGCAGTTCGGAGATAAACTGGTCTCTGGTGTGTTCTGTGTTCCAGAGATCCAGAAACAACTTCAGATTTAGCTTTTTACCAGCTGAGTGCTCTGTGTGTGTTTGCCTCTGGTTTTGTATCCTTACATAAAAGGGCATAGTAGTAGATTAGGAGTAAGTACTACATTGTAGGAACATTCCATTCATAGTATGAAGATTTATTTTTTGTCTAACTGGCTCATTGACATGAGAATGGAAAAGCTTCCCAGGAATTTTAGTTTTCCTTGGTGGCATAAGGTGAGAGAGAATAAGAATAAGGAGGGACTCTCTAATTCTTCCTGCTGCAGGGACTAAAGCTTCCCCAGGAATATTTTGCTGTTTAGGACTTGACTACTAAAGATTTTCACCTTTTCATCTGCCAAGATGGTAACATGTAAACATGACCACAGATAATCCTGCATAACTTTTGCAGGAATATTTTTGGGGATTGCCAGGACACTTCCGTGTAGCTGAGCCATGAGACCATGGTACCACAAAGTTCCCCTTGTGATAGTTACATCACAAACCAGAGGGAATAGTGGCAAACTGCAGCTTAAATGCAAAACAGTTGTTGAGAAGAGCTGCACAATTATTTGCTCTTGTATTGCTGTCCTTGCTCAAATATTCCTGACAGCTCGAGGAGTCCCCAGGCAATGGGTTTGATGAAACAAAATAGTCTCAGTTGTTCTTACAGTAATTACTTTTTTTTCCTGTTTGGTACTTGTTAAAATGAGTCAGAGGTTGAATACATCAGTAAATCAAAGGGCCTCCATGTGCTGTGGTAAAATTTCAGCTAAAGCTGAGCTCCTTTGCTGGTGACATGTAGAGATCAATTCTGTGACTAGGAAGTTCAACAATACTGGGGGAATGCTTGTTGGGTGTCCCTAACAGGTATTTCCACATGTGTTTACCTTAGAAAAAATTCCTCATCACAGCTGAAAACAGTGCATCTACTTGTCTTCTCCTTTTATTCACATGCCCTAATGTTAATTCTTCCCTCCAGGTGACCATGAACAACGTTACTGGCAGAAGATTTTAGTGGACAGACAAGCCAAACTTAACCAGCCTCGAGAAAAGAAGCGGGGTACTGAGAAGGTAATGTGCAAAATCAGATCCCTTTCCTGTACAGCCATGGTTTGACAACATGATTCTGTCTGCATAGGTCCTCAATTCTTGATAGACTGTGTATTTAATTCAGTGAGATCATTTTCTACTGACTTAGCAGCAGTTTTACAGCCACAAAGTAGAGAACTGTGACTGTGCTGATCCAGTTGACAAGTGCAAGGCTTGCCTTTATGGAGACAATCCAAGAACATTAAGTCTGTGTGTAAAGGCCTGAAGTTAATTTGTTAGCTGGATTTCTTTTCAAAGCCTGTCTGGATGAGGTCGTGAAAAAGTTAAGTAGTCTTGATGTGCTCTAGTGAAATCAAGTCCAGTGTTACAATTCTCTGGTTTCTTGAGAATGAATCTCCCTTTCCTCACCATTTACACAATTTTATTTATGCACAGTTCTGTGCTGTGGTGAATGCTGGCGAGCATCCATGGCTCTACAGCTTCCAGATCCAGCCTGGGAAATTCCCTTCCAGCCTTGACCTCGGTGGGCTCGTCAGGCCGCAGTGTTGGGATGAACTTGCAGCCTGCAGCCTCCACTCTTGCCCCAGAAGATCCTTCCAGGCATGAAGGGTCCCTTGGCTAAGCCAGTCAGATCCTTGACCTGACAGAGAGGAGCCAAAGAGTATTTCACAGACCTTTTATTGCCAGGTTTGCTTCACACACACTGCAGATAAGATTTCTGAGTTGGCTTTAACCTGAATTTTTATGCTGTCGCTTGCAAAACTTCAGAATCATCTGACCTTAATTATTTGTTGGTGACTTTGGAGACTCTTTGTTTCCTGAACTTTAGGGAAAAAGAGTATTACATAGATAATTGAAAATAAGTATTTCATTGACCTAAAGGAACAGGGGTAGTACAGGTCAAGCCCTTGTCTTGCACGAGGCATATTTTGCATTTCTTACTCTTTGTTCTTTCAGAAATCCCTTTAGACTAATGAGTCAGGTTCTTTTAGACAAAGGTGTACATAAAGAACTTGCCCAAAGGTCTGATTTAATTTTCTTAAAAGCGTAAAAATGCCTTTGACTGGAGCCATCTTTCTTTAATATAAGTAGAAAGGGAATGTGAAAGCTCCACAATTTTTAGCGCATTTTAGTGAATGCTGCCAGAGTTTTTTTAATGTACTTTTACTTTTTTTAAATCAAAGGTGCCGTTGAGACCTTAGACTTTAAGTTGGACTGTGGGAGCTCTTGCTCTCAAGGTTCTACTCTTCATCTTTTGAAGACTGGTATTTGTTGACCAAACCGGTGTAAATTGGGCAGTAATGTACCTCCTCTGGGCCTGCCAGTACAAACTGTCTCGGTTCTGCCTAACAATGGCAGCACCGGAGAGCAAACTCCTGCTCCTCCCCTCTGCCCATCACCTTGCCCACACCGGGAGGTGTGAACTTCAAAGCCCGCTGCATTCTATTTAAATGCTAACGCTGTTAAGCAAAACATCAAGACAAGAATGCCTCGCTCCAGTCAGTAGCTCTTAACCCTTTCCTTGCTTTTTGACAGGCTGTATTCCCAAAATATCGACTGATAGAACCAAGTGTTTCATATTAGAAAATTCTTCCTTAGTGCTTACAAGGCGGCTTCTTTAGAAGGTCGCAATAAAAGGAAGAAAAAAGTAATTATTCATTATGAAATAACTACAGTAAAAGATGCCATTAGTGTATGTTTCTTGTAAAGGTCTATTTTGTTAAAAATGGTTTGAAATACAAGGTTTTGAAGATCAGTGTTTGTGTATTAGCTGCTTTATGCTTGGAATTAACACAATATCTTCATTTCAATTAGTGTTGAAGTGTATGGACTGCATCCCATCACAGGCAGGACACAGCAGCAAGAAATGTTTTTGGGTCTCTATTGTGGCAGTTTGAGATTCGTCTTTTCCTGTTCTAAAAAGTATAGGCCTACTTGTTGTCCCTCCTGTGGCTTGCCAGGATAAGGGTTAAGGATCGTTTCAGGAATTGTCTGGAGTAATGGTCACCTCCAAAACCAAGAGATTTTATTTTCTCTGGCCTAGTTCTTGTAATAAACTCGATGTCCAAAAGATACAGGATATCCCAAGGTTCCCTAGAACTTGACTGAGGCCTGGCCGTCCCTTGGAGTGAAAAAGGTGTTCAGTGTCAGGCTTTCCCCCAGGCCTGATCCTTCCTTGTCACTCCTCTGCTGCCCCTTCCAAATCCATCTTCTCTTTTGTCTGTTGTTTAACTGCCTGATAAAGCCACCTCCGTGATTTACTGATACAGATGGAAAACCTTCCTGCCAGAACTACTTTTTAGGGCAGTGCCAGTTTATTCAGACCTAAAGCAATTCATCAGTCTGGAGCCTTCAACTCCAGACTGATTGGAGTCTCCCGTTCCCAGAGTAAGTGCCTGCGAGCTTTCCACTGGGATCCTCGGCTCCTGGTGGGAGGTGCTGCTGAGCCTCGTTTGCACCTTGCACCCCCCTTTCACAGGGGGAAGGAGGAAGTCTAAGAGGGTGGGAGGGGTGGCAGAAGTGAAAGGCATTTAGCGAGGAAGTGAGAATTGGATATTTGTGAAGGGCGGAATAATTTACCGCATATATGGAAAAGGAGGATAGTGGGAATGTCTGGGTACGGCCCACGCTGTTCTCTCCTGGTGTTGCCTGGGCAATTCCCTGTGCAGGGGCCCGTGGGGGCAGGTCCCACTGTGGAGCACAGCCCCATTTCCCTGGCTCTGTGACACTGGTGTGTATGGAAGGGCTGGAGACCTCTTAGGAGACAGGAGTGTTGGATTGAGCTGAAAATGGGACTCCTCGAGGCCCCTTGAGAACTCTGAGGCCCTGGACTAGAAACACTCACTGGTATAAACTGGGCAGTTCCTGTCCTAGAGCTCCCTTTCCCCGTTTGGCATTCTCCATCCCATGTGTTGAACGACTAAACCACTGTAGTCCTCACTTCCTCTTGGGGCTGAACTCTTTATAGATACCAGAGAGGAAAAGTAACTCTTGGTTACATCTTTATATCAGTTTTACTGCTGGAAACCGGTTGGGAAAGTCTGAAATCCCGACTGCCACAGTGAGTGCAGCAGCATCCTGTGCACTTCCATGCTGTCTGCAGGACACACTGACACCACAGTCATATGCAGAAGTAATAAATAATTTGATTTATATAGCAAAGTGGGCTGCCCAGTGAGCAAATGCCCCTTCCCTATAGCACCCATTGTTATATTTGAGTAGTCTCCAGCAGAGAAGTTATTGGGGGGGTTTTTTGTTTGATTTATTTTATTTGGTGAGGAATGTGGTAGTTTTGGTGGTTTTTTTTAACGCGGTTTTGTGTGTCTTTTCCTGTGGCGCGTGCCTGAGTTTTTCTGTGGTTTCTTGTGTTGGTTTGAGTGTCTGTGGCTTTCTCTGTGTGTTTCTGTGTGTATTCCTGTGATGGGTTTTATAGGTTCTGTACATGCCTTTTCACTGTGGGGTTTGTAGGGTTTGGGGAGGGGGGTGTTGTACGTGGCTTTGAGTATATTCATGTATTGAGTTCTTGGGGTGTTCAGGGGGGTCGGGAGACTTAAGGTAATTTTTTTCTTTCATATTCTTTCTTGTGAGTTGGATATTTCTGGGTGGTTGTTCAGGTTTGGTGGCATTTGGGGTTTATTTCCCTGTTATTTTTAGGGGGGTTGTTGGTTTTTTTTTGAGGGAGACTGGGGGTTCTGTATGTGCCATTGACTGTGTTCAGCTGTTGAATTTTGTGGGGTTTTGTAAGTGCCTTTAGTTATGTTTTTGTGTTGGTTTCTGAGGTTTCTCCACTTGCCTTTTTGTGTGGATTCTTGTGTTTATTTTGTGGGTTTTGTGGTTTGTGTATGTGCGTTTTTGTGTGGATTCTTGTGGTTTGGAGGTTTTGTGGTTTCTTTATGTCCTTGTGTGTGTTTTGTGGGGTTTGTGTGTGTTCTATCTGAGTTTATGGTTTCAGTGTGTTTTGTCTTTTGATGTGGGTTTGGTGTTTTTTTGTGGCTCATGGGTTTTAGTGGATTTGTGTGTTTCTGTTCATATGTGGTGTTTCTGGGGGTTTTTCATTTTTATGTGTGGTTTTTCTGTGGTTTTCCATTTTTTATTGAGTGGCATCTCTGGGTTTGTGTGAGGTTTCTGGTGGTGTGCTGGAGCTGTGTGGGTTTTTTCCTATTTAAAATGCCCCAATATTCCTGATGCAGTCTTTGTGTTCTAACCTTGTTTTTCCTACATCTGTAAGAAAATAAATCCAATGAAATGGTACAGTTCTTTAATTTACTGTGTGAGACTGTATTTTAGGGTTTTAAAGTTAATATTTTGTTCTCCTCAATGATGCTGGGAGGAAGGAAGGATGGAATGAAAGCAACCGAAGAGATATTTTATTATTTTGGATGATTATGAGGTGATACTGAATTTTATATCATAAATACTTATTTTTGACAGATATCTAGGTTAGCTCAGCTGCTCAGATGAGCTTTCTCTCAGGAAGTTTGGTGATTTGTTGAATAACATATACATGATTGTAAGATCAAATCCTACTAATATCATTTTCCTCTAATTTCTTACTGTATTTTTCCTGGTTGCAGTTGATTGCCAAAGCTGAGAGGATGAGACTTGAAAAGACTCAGCAAACAAGCAAACACATTCGCTTCACTGATGACAACTAACCAGGACTGATGGTGCTCCTGAAGTGAACTGTAGGTATGGAAAACAAACCTACCAAAACCAAGCCCTCACAACCACCACTGCTTACAGCAACTAAACCTGGCCCTTGGATCCATAACTCTGCAGACTGCAAGTGTGAAGATGGTTCTGAATCCCGTTTTGAATAGGCTGAATGTTTACTGCTTCTGAGCCTTTAGGTAAAGCTTTCTGGAAAATGTCTGTTATGAGATCTTGCTTTAGTTCACTTCTGGGGGTTTTTTGTTTGATTTTTTTTTTTTGTTCTGTTTTTTGTTGGGGTTTTGTTTTTGTATGTTGACGTTTTATACACTAGGTTATAAAATAAAATGCTTGAGAAAATTTCAGTTGTGTATCTCTAATTCTTCCATTTGCTTTATGACACTGTAAATAATAAAAGTGGTTAATGCTCCATAAACCTCTCTAGGCCTTTCTTTAGCCCATCAAACTGTTTCAAAGTAAGGAGAATAATCTTCCATGTATTTTCACTTGACTAAGGCTGTCAGGAAATCTCTCATGCTGAAGTCTGGGAGAAAATTTACTTGTATAAATACACACTAAACTGAATTTAGACTTTTTTTTGTTTTTTAGAAGAATCTTCAGTGGAAGAAATTTGTTTGATACAAGTGGTTACTGTAGCTCCAGAAGTAGTTCTCACTTGCAGATAAGTGTTAAAGTTGAGTAGTTCACAAGTTAAGATGTTGATTTTAATAAGGTATTTCATGGGAGACTAGCAATATTTAAAAAAAACCTGAGGGTAAAATTGGAATTCCATACAAGATGTGAGTGACTAAGTCTGCTGGCAGGGAGGGAGTGAATGGAGCGGATTACCACCGGTCAATGGCGAGGGAATAGCCGTGATGAGGCTGGAGATAGCAGGAATGCAGAGGGGAGAAGTGCGAGATAAGGGACAGGCTGGAGGGGAAGAGCTGGCTGATGGTTCTTGGAAATGGTGTATGGAGGATTCCTCCCAGGGGAAGGTGCGGGAAGGTTAAGAACTAACCTGTGTGCCGGGCACTTCTGCAGTATTCAAGTGTTAAGTCCCATTGCAGCACTTTTTATTTATTATTATTTAATCTTGAACTCCTCTCTCATCCTAGGTGGGTAGGATAGTTAATAACATGGTAAAGAGGAGTTTTCATACTTCCCTGTGAAAAGAATTGATCCATGAATGTTTCCTAGCCATCCTGCCTAAAAGACAGGAGATTTTTTTCTCTTTCCATTTCTGTCATGTGAAGAGAAAAAATAAACCTAAAAGCCTACTCTGGGTAAAATGTTTGGGATTTTGCTGCTGAAGTTCATTTGAGTCAAAATTATATCTGGGTTATAAATAATTCAGATCATAAATGATTCAGACTTTTTGAGTGGTGGAGAGTAGAACCGAACTGCAAAAGCATAAGTTGGGGAGCTATTGGTCTTTTATTAATAATTCCTGACTTCAACATATAGAAGTCACCCTTCTGTTGTTGCTTTCTATATTTACACAGGTTAAAGGTGAGTTTTCTTCTTCTCCTTTTCCAAACTAGTGCAGCAATGTGCTTCAGCAGGGAAGGACAGTCAGTGTTTAATACTTCCTGAAGAAGTTAATAGCAGGATTTTTGCTCTTAATTCAGAAGACAGGAATGGAGAGGATGGCCTAGATGCTTTTAGAAAAGAAGCTTGGATTCTCAAGTATGGTTTGTGTGGTTTTTTTCTTTAAATACATGTGACAGTTAATTTCTGCTGCTGTTATCTCTCCCCTCCCTCCCCATCTTATGGTGAGGAGTCTAGCTGTTGAGTTTTATCATCCCAAGTGTTGCATCCCTAAAGGTACTTCATGTTTGACCTCTAGGAACTTCCAACAGTGACTTTTCCCCTTTCTTATTCCCCCAAGAAATACACTTTATTTAGAAATTCAGGATGATATTGTAAAATTATAGCAATTCCTAACTCTGGAGTTCTTTTTTGGTTTTGCTGATTTTTCTGTCTCCCCTGACTGGGTGTTTGGAAATAACATCATTCCACATCCATCTGCCTGGAGCAGAACCCAGCATTGATTTTTTTGCTCTCTGTGACCCAGCACAGGGCTGGATCTGGAATTATTTTTAGCACTCATATTTTTACCTCTCCCCCACGAGCTGCAGACTCTGTGTGGCAGCAGCAGGACTGGTTTTAGTGGAACACCTGCCTGATATTCCAGGATTGCTGGACCTGGTTTTCAGTAGCACAGTATCGCACTTGCAGCATGATGGTGGTACCCCATTGCCCTTCCTACCTGTCCCTGCAGCGTAGAAAAGCCTTTTTCAATTTGATTTTGCACCTTGTGGTAGTGTTTTAAGTTTGATTGTCCTCATGCTACTGTCACCTGGAGCAAGCCTGTTCAGCCTGTTTTGTTTTACACAGCTAATACTGGTGTTTTGGGGCTTTTTTTTCCCTCTAAAATGTAGTTCAATACACTAGTTTAAACAGACTTTAAGGCATCCTTGAAAGCCATCAGGTAAGTAAATTATCTTTTTCTAGAGAAGCTCTAAATCAAATTAGAAAATTACCCTCTGATAGATGACACGGGCACTTGCCTGCCCAGGTCCCTGAAAACATAGGTCAGTGTCATAAATGCTTTCCTAAGGGTACCATGGTGTCTAATGATCTCAGGCACGATTAAATCATGGGAATAATGCTGCCCAGTGCTGGAAAAATAATTACATAAGGTATGCTTGGGTGACTTTGAGATGTGCCTGAGTGAGGGGGTAATGCAGTTATCCTCCCTACAAGTGATGGAGTCGCTGTGCATGGAGTGAGGGAGTTGCCAGTTCTCCAGGGCCTTGGCAGCACAGGAGTCTTTGTTGGTTTGCAGCAGAGCCAGGCCGGCTCTCTATTCATGCCTCCCTTTGCCGGGCCGGTGCTGACGGCATACTTGGCACATGTAGCCGTCACCCAAGTCACACCAATCCCTGCCAAACCAGGGGGAAAACGGAGCAGGACAATCTGGGAAAGCTTTGCTCGCCGTTGCCACGGTGACTGGTTTTGTGCGGGACAAACACTGGCTCATCACTGCAGCGCTTTTATCATCGCCTTTATGGTGCTTTGAGTGGAACCAAACAAACACCCGAGGGGGGAAAACGAGTGGGAGAGGGGTACAGGGGTGGGACAAACCAGCCCTGGCGCTTGGGAGCCACCGGGCTGCTTGTGTTCCTGTGGTGGGGATTCTCTTCCCTGGCTGGCCCCGAGCACCCCTCAGCGGTCGCTGCCTGCCAGGAATGCTGTTTCCAAATGTTTCATTGCAGTGTGCAATCCTGGCGCTTTGTGCAAAAGAAAGCGCTTGGAATGCAGTCAGGAGCCGTGAGTCGGGTGGGAAAAGCCTTCCAGTGTTGTGTGATTTAATTAAGGGCGTTTAAGTGCCCCCTTTATCTCTCAGGGCTGGGGCAAGGGCTGCGGCTCCATCAGATGCAGAGGGTTGTTTTTACTCTTTTTCCAGACTTGTAACTGAGGCTGTTCCCTGACTAAGGTGCTCTTGAGTCCCTTTCTGTATCCATTCCTTGCTCTGCCGGCCTGGGGAAGGCTGAGGGTGAAGGTGGCAGCCCCGAGGGGTGTCCATGGCACAGAGAGGCTCCTGCCCGGCATGGGCTGAGAGGCCTCCCGGGACCAGTAGAGGGCAAAGCTGCTCCAGCTGTTCTGGGCTGCAGGCACAACACAAAGCTTGGGGCAGTTCGGCATCCAGTGTTTGGCTGTGCTACACGCTGGCTGATCATATAGGTAAAGCTATAATACATATTTTCTGGGGAAAAGAATGGTCCACTTCTCCCACGCTGTGAATAACGTATGGAGCAGACACCTTTTTGCCTCAGTGCTTGATGCAATTTTCTCCTTTGGTTTTGGTTTGTTTTCCCTCACCATGGCTGGTGTTTCTGTTTCCTTTCCCACATACTGAAATGTGGTTTTGATATGAAAAGTGGCTTTTTGTTGCCTAGTGCCTCGTGTATTTGTTTGGTGAGTATTTTGGGAATCCAGCTGCTCGCTCAGAGCTTGCCCATTGTAGCTGGTGCTCAGTAGGTAACTCCTTACAAGATTTAGCCTAGAAAACATTTTTCATGGGCACAAGTACAAAGTGTTCTTGACCTGTTGGTTCAGGTCTGTCTTTACACCAGAAGTGATTTTTGGTGTAAAGGCAGAACTGTGGAAAAAACAGTGAGTCTCTTGAAAAATTTAGGTGAGAGGGAATTAATTTTTATTCTTATTGGTTCACATAACCTCGCTTTTCCTTCCTTGAACTTTGTATGCCCGTTGCTTCTCTCTTTGTCCCTGGCTGTCAGGATTGAAGGTGAACCCATTTCTCTCCAGCTCTCATCACCTTCGTACCACAAATTTCTTACCAAAACCCCCCTGCTCTTATCCAGGTCCTTTGCCATGCTCTTACTCTGATGGAAAACTCAGAATAATAGGATTAGAATCAGGGCAAAATATTTAAAATTATTTGGGTGTTGAAACACGCAGCTGTGTAGCCTTTGTTTTCAGACTACATCTATAGATGTATTTCTGTAGCCAAATCCCTGTTTTAGCTATATAAAGGTACAGCTGCAGAGGCAGAGCAGGTCATCTGCAGCTTCCAGCAGGGAGACACACGCAGAGCTGTTTTGCAGCTTTTGAGCCTGAATTTGGCACTGTCCCCTGTTTCAGGTGTCCTGATTACAGCATCCTGTGCTGTATTTTATATTCCATTTGGTGTCCAAATATTTTGCCAAGGCTGAGGACGTGTTGCTTGGGGCTGGATTGGAATCTTGCCTTCAGGGAAGCAGGACAGTGTCTCCCACTCTTCTTAACTCCTACTCTCTTGCTTTGTTGGTTGGGAAATCCATGTTAATTTTGTCCTAAATTGTATATATAATTTTATATATGTATCATTGTCCTTTGTGCAAAAGCAACAATTTCAAGGAATATTCAAATACATTAAAGCAACTTGTAGCTGAATGGTGCATGCAGAGGAGAGAGCCTTTCCCAAAGGAGCTTCCTTCGGAGCCTTTATTGGAAAAGGATGGCTGGAGCTTCTGTGATGTGAAGGTATGGCTGTGAGAGCTAATATGGAGACAAGAACTTTGGAAGTGAGGTGGCAGTTTTTTGGGGGAAACGGAGGTATTCCTGCTGAAGTTGGTGGTGGGCAAGGCTGGGAGAAAGGGGGTGTTTTCTATAATGTTCTCTTGGCATCCCATGCTGGAAAAAATCAGCTTGCTTACCCAGAAAATGTTCTCTCTCTCCACTGTCCCAGTGTGAAGGCTGCTGGATGGCAGACAGGGTGTCCTGCTGCATGGGCAGATGTTAATCAACCTGTCTCACCACAGTGGTTCTTGTATCAGCCATCACCCCCTTTCCAAATCTCCATGGCCACCTTATCCAGAGAGGTCCTGACCCAGGTTCAAAGGGTTAATTTTAAAAGCAATTTTTTTCCCTCATGTCTCAGCACTGTCTGGTTTTAGCTGTGATGGGGATTGGAAGTGACAACGTACTGCAGGAGAGCTGTTCTCTTGGGGTTTGCATCATGCCTGAAGCCAGACCCGAAACATCCTTAGAGAGGCTGATCTGCCAGACCCCTCAGACAATGCCACTTGGACGAAGTAACTCTGCTTCCCAATGAGAGGAGCTTCCCAGGTTTTTGGGAGCCAGGTGTGATGGAGAGGATGAGCAGGTGGCTCTGTGCAGAGCCAGGACAGACCCTTCAGGGGACTGCACGTGTGGCTGCAGGTCATGGAGAATCTGACTAATATTCTTGCCCTCAGCAAGCTGACTCGGTTGTGTGACTTCAGTGTCCCTTGGGAACATCCCGTGTCTGCTGTGGAAAAGGCAAGGAGCAATTATGTCAGAAAGAAAAGATGTTATTTTCCAGCAGCATGGCTCTGCTGTGGATGGTCACAGAAGAGCTCGCAGGGATCTCTCAGACTGAACAGTCAAGATGTGTTGCTATGGCCAAATACAGGTATTTCCAAATTAATATGGCTAGTAAATAATTTCATGTGAAATAGTAGTAATCTGAGAAGCATGCATGACAAAAATCTAATGAGTCCACTTGGTTTGGACTGAACTGGAGTTTTTTGGTCTGATTTTTAAATGCAGCAATTCATGCAGTAGAAAAGCCTCTTGGTATTTCAAAGCTTAACACAGCTGATACACTGAAAGGGAGATGCAGCTTCTTAAATATATCTTTTCTGTAAAATCAAAATGAGGATCCTGATGTTAGGACAGGACAAGACCCAAGATTAAAGCCATTGCATGGCTTTCAATATCAAAATATAAAGCCCAGCATTACGTGACACTAATCTATGCCATAGCATGGGCAGCTTGAGGCCCATCAGGTCCATCTGAGGAGGTTCTGCCACCATCCCATCTGCTTTGTATTCATCTGTCACTGAGACTCAGAGCCACTGGGGAGGAAAGAGAACTGGCAATGTCATGCCGTGGCTTTTCAACATCATTACAAGCAGAATGGGAATTGCTAGAGGTTGTTTCCTGGTGCTTATCAGGGACTTCGAATGTAATGTAAAACCCACCAGTTTTCTAAATACCACTTCATCTCCCACTTAGGAGTAA
The DNA here is from genome assembly GCA_035222235.1 of Margarornis squamiger. Classification (NCBI taxonomy): domain Eukaryota; kingdom Metazoa; phylum Chordata; class Aves; order Passeriformes; family Furnariidae; genus Margarornis; species Margarornis squamiger. The sequence continues at coordinate 2,088,227 of JAWWTY010000123.1, forward strand.
ATACTGTTGTTATCCATCAGAATTTCTACACCAAAAATTGTTACACTGTGTTCCAGTTGTTCCTGAACAAAAGGAGATGGGCTTGGTTGGGCTTGGTGTGTCAGCTTCCCCCTGGGACAGTCTGAATCCTTCTGTAGGCTCCACTAAGGAAAAGGGTACAGCATGGGCTCTCTTAGCTGGAATGTGCTGGTGTTGCTCCATGCACTTGTCTTAGACAAATTTTCATCTAATTTGCTTTAACAGCAGATGTTGAAAGGAAGAACAAGTCAGAGCAGCCATATACCCAGAGGGACTGAGGTTTCCTTGAGCTTGGCACTCATCTCCAGCAGCAGCTGGCACCCAGGGCAGAGGGAAAAAAAATGAAAAAACAGTCACAAAGTTCCCTGAAACAGCCCCTGAGCCTCTGGAGTGCAAAGTATGTCTTTTAACTCCTACTTATTATCCCTTCTAGTAGGCTCCTTTCCAGTCCTTGCTGAAGAGTAAATGCTTTTTCTGTGTATTCCCTGCAGGCTGCCCTACTTTACACCATCACCTTGGAGATGGCAAAACACAGTTCTCTGCAAAACCTGCTTGTCACGATTCCAAATTTTCTTTATCAGAGGTGAGGAAGCAAAACCGGTGTAACCCCTGGGCAGTCACAGCTCGCTTTGGCGCGGTGGGGACCGCGGCTCCGGGAGGCGAGAGAAGCATTTCGGACATTCCTCGCAGGTCCCGGCACAGCTCTGTGTGCCGCCTTTGTTCTCCAGCAGTTTCCATGGTGCTCCCGCTTTGTGTGCAGACCTGTCTGCAGGCAGCACTCTTCCTCAGTGCGCTGCACAGGATGATTTTCCCGAGGCGGAGCATCGCATTGCGTGCCCGCGCTGCAGAGCTGCCAGGCATCAGCCACCGCCGGCATCCTGCGGGTGAACCTTTGCGGGAAAGTGTGGCTCGGTGTGTTGTAAAGGATTCCACCGCAGAATCCAGCCCAGCCTTTCGTAGGTCATGGTTAGCAGAGTAAGAGGAGGGCTCTTATCCAAAGGGATTGTTGCTGTAAGATGCAAAAGCAATAGAGGCATGATGAGAAGGAGCAGCCATGCTGTTTGCTGCAGCACTCTGCAAATTTTATCTGCAGATGATCTGTAGATGTGACACAGCATCATTCCCTCTCTCAGACAGTGACAAGGATGAGGTCGAGCTCATTTACCCATTACCCAGCTGTTCATTCTCTGCTAATCATTCTGATACCAGAGCACTGACCTCCTGAATGGCATCAGCAGGGAGGAACTCGTGGTCCTCATGTCAGGTACAAAGGCAGAATAACCTGGCCCCTGGTCTTTATGCCCAGGAATAATATCCCTCAAGAAACCCTGAGCTTTGAGCCTGCTCAGAGGATCACAGTAGAGTGCTTAGAGCTGAGACCAGAAATATTTCAGCAGGAAAACTGGTTCTATGCATCTAGCAGGCTGCCCGTGCAAAAGGAACTGGAGTGTAAAATCACTGCCCAAGTGAAAAAGCAGGGGAAAGGGCAAAGCTGTGCCAAGGGGGGATTGTAACTCCCAGGCACGGCACAGAGTATGTTAAGTGGTGGGAATAAGGCTGGAGGTCTTGTGAGCAGGCTGTGTATGGGAATGCAGTTTAATCCAGGACCTGCAGATATCAACAAGAAATGGAACAATGTTAACATCAAAATATAGAGACACTATCACTGGGGACACAAGAGTGGCTTAGAAAGACATGTCCTCATCACCAAAGCTCATTATTTTTGAACAGAAAATCGGTTTTCTTCACTAAGGTGTAGCTTGTCCTGTGTGTCCTGATCAGGCTGCTCCCCAGAGCTGGACATGGAAATGAACGGTCTGTAAGTCTTGGCAGAGGTTTTCAAGGATGCCTAGAAAATTATAATGCCCAATTAAGTAGGAACTGATCATCCAAGTCCCTTTGGCGGTCCTGAAAATCACAGCCACTCTGCACTGCATCTCATTTTCCGTCAGATTTTTCCCTTCTGCTTCTCTTTGCACTCATCTTTCAGCACCATCCGCAGCTCCTGCTGGCACAGAGCTCCAGCTGAAGCTGAAGCCAAGGAGCAGGCCTTGGAAACATGGCATTCACACAGCCTCAAGTGGAGACAGGAGAGGGGATAGTCTGTCCCTGCTGAGGCCATTCAGGGCTGAGGCTTCTCTGTGCTAGATTAACTTCCTAGGAACCCCTGGCAATTTTAATATGTCCTTGATTTTCTTCAGCAGCTCCACTGTTGGAACAGGCTGTGCCCGAGCACAGAGGCGAGGGAAGCCCTTTGCCTGGCAAAGACTTGGGAGATGAGAAAGGAATAAAAAAGCCTCCTCATTATTTTGGAGGTAAGTGGTAAAACAGCTGTACAAGCAAACAGCAGGGAAACCTAGTTCTGAGTGTGAGCAGCAAGAGTGTCCCAAGCTTCCCTTGGAGCTACCTCCACGAAATCTTCAAATACAGGACTGTTGGTTATGGCCAGGGCACCTTTTCCCGTCTCATCTGGGTCTTGGTTTTCCACTAATTCCCTTCACTCCACTTTTTGCAATGACTAAATCTCCATTTCCCAAATCCTACTATCCGTTGTTATTCCTTCTCAGCCCTCCTCCTCATCCAGGTACATACTGTCTATCCATGGCACTCAAGTTCCTGAGCTGAATTCCCAGCCTGCAGCAGGCTGAAATTGTGTTGGTTCTTCCCAGGAATAAACCTGTTGGTCATGCACAAAGGATTGCGGTGGGATCCAAGGAAGGGAAATGCCCTTGTTTGACAGAGGTGGCCTGGACAGATGTTCCTTCTGGAAGTACCAGGAGATGGGGAGTGGCAATGGAGCAAATACCACGTAAGCAGGATGAAAGCTTTCTGTTTGTATGGGTTTGGGAAAATGTCCTCTGCACCTGCAGCGTTCCACAAGTGAGAAACAACGGTGCTTTCCCATCAAACAGCCGGTGGCTCTTGTTCAGCAAAAGCCATGCCAGGTGTTGCAAAAAGCTGCCAAAAGCGTCAGCAGGGAAGGGATGTAGGGATACGGAGCTGGAGGTGGGGCCAAAGGTATTGGCTAAGTCCCGGCGCAAACGCAACTAAGTAGTTTCTAAATTAATTAGCAGGTAGGACTAAATTTAGCATCTCCCTAATGCACTAGAAATCGTGGTGACTTTGCAGTGTGTGCTTCCCGAGGCTGCTTTTAGCTGATGGCACTTGGATGCAGGAGGGCTGATGCAGTGACACACACTAGGACAGGCTTTGGAGTGCAGGGCAGGGCATTGGTTGGAATTTTGCAGGGAAATAATGTTGATTAACAGCTTTCCTACACCTCATGTTAAAGAGCAGAACTATTTTTGGAAAGGAACTTGAGTGAAGCAGCAAATTCATTCTCTGCTGAATAAGGGGATCATTTGTTTTATTAGCAGATCGCTGTGTAAGGAGACAGGGATTTTGGTGAGGATTTGTGATATGGTGCCACACTTTAACATGAGCGAGCAAAGGTTTCCTTGGGCAGGAAGGCAAGGAGTGTTGTAATGAGCTCCTGCAGCTAAAATCTGGAGGTAAATGAGTGCAATTAACCATGGGAACCCCTTGCCTAGAAATAGAATGGATTCACTTTAACTTGGCAATTTCAAATTGCCTTTCTGATGTGTATATTGTAGCTCCACCAGCTGTTTAGGCTTTGTTTCCAAGGGAAATGGTATTCCCAGAAATTCCTGCCTTACGCAGGAGATCAGGCTCTCTGATTATGGAGTTCCCCGTGGCTTTAAAATATATGAACATAAGCACAAGGGAAGAACCATGTTCCACCCAATAGTGGCCAGAAGGCACTCGGGGGATTGCAAACCCTGCATAGGGGTGTGAGTGAGCACAGGGTGGGAGATGAGGATAATCACACCTGAAAACACCCTTTCCTCTACTGGGGTTTATCTCCGAGCGTTTTGGCACTTGGAGCCGAAGGGGAAGGTGCGAAAGCCAAAAGCCCCATGGGCTCAGCAGCAGGGGATGTGTGTGGAGTGTGTGTGTAGGAGGGTCGTGGCCAAGACGCTGAGGGGTGGTGTGTGGGGATGCTGAGTGTGGGTGGGATGTACCCAGGGGTGTGTGTGGGGATGCTGAGCGTGGGTGGGATGTACCCAGGGGTGTGTGTGTGTGGGGATGCTGAGCACGGGTGGGATGTACTCAGGGGGGTGTGAGGGGATGCTGAACACGGGTGGGATGTACTGGCTGTGTATGTAGGATGCTGAGCGCGGGTGGGATGTACCCAGGGGTGTGTGTGCGTGTGCGGGGGAGGACGAGGCGGGTCCTCCGCCCGCGCCGCCCGCCGGCAGCCGCGGATCTGCCCGTGTGAGCTCATCGGGAGCCGCTGCCTCCCGCACACCCACCGCACACCCACCCACCCACCCACCCACCCGCGCAGGCAGCGGGCGGTGCGGCCGCGCCGCAGCTGCAGCAGCATCATCATCATCACCGGGGCGGTGCGGCCGCCCCCGGGAAGGTCACCCGCGGGTCCCCCCGGCATGCTGGCGGCCTCGGGGGGCTGAGAGGAGGCGGGCGGCGGCGGGAAGGAGCCGGAGATGGCTTCGCCCGCGCCCCCCGCGCCGGGAGGCGGCCCCTCGCCCCCCGCCGGCCCGCCGCGCCTTCGCCAGGTGGGTGCTCCCCTGCGCGGGAGGCAGGTGCGGGGGATGCCCCGCCGCGGGCGTGGGGCGGCATGCGGGGTACACCCCCCTGGAGGGCGGGGAGGGGGCACACGGAGCCCGCTGGGTGCGGAGAGGGGCGGGATACAGCGGTGCGAGCGGCCCCAAAGTGCATCGGCGGGCAGGTGGATGGTGATGATGGAGCGAGGGGTGGATGGTTTCTATTCAGCAATAAAAAAAACCCACCCCCAAACTCCGTAAAATAAGGAAAAATCCCGTTTCCCACCTCCAAAGCACTGCCGGCTGCACCTGTGCAGGTGTGCGGGCGCATCCTGCGCGGAGGGCAGCGTGTGCACACGCGTGTGTAAGTGTGTGAGTTCACGGTGGTGCAGCGCCGTGCGTGCCGTGCCGTGCTGCATCACCGCCGTGGCACAGCGCGGCCCAAGGCATGAATAAAATCTTAATTAACGGAATGCAGCAATTTCCAGGAGGCTCTTGCTGCATGCAACGCTTTTCCGCTCGTGTCTCTCTCCCCGGGTAAGGAGAGAGCTCTGGGTTTTGCGGCGGCTGCTGCATTAATTTACATTTGGAACGGGGAAGTTGGTCGCAGGAGTTGTTTGATGTTCTCGACCTGGGAAGGCCGAGCTGCTGTGCTGTCTGTGGGGTTTGCTCCATGAGTGCTTTGTGCCTCCTGAAAACGTGAGAGAGGCAGAAACGGGGGGACGAGGTGCCAGTGTGTTCAGCTTGCTCTTTTCTGCTAAGGCTGTAATGTTATGGTGGCTATTAAAGAAAAAAAAAGATTAATAAAGGAAAAGCTGTTGTAAAGGAGGATTCCCAGTGAGTAATCAGATTAGCATAGTGTGTATGTCCTAAGATATAAATCCCATCCTGCTCCTTTTTTTTTTTACCTTCTATTTTCACTGGCGGTACCACTGATGAGAAAATCCCAGGGGTCTGGAGTTGGGACTGAGAGTTGGGGGAATACTTAAACTTGTCAGTGCCCTTACATGACAGAAGTTTGGGCTAGGCAGCTTCAGCAAAAAGGCTTTTGTATGGGTTTGCTTCTGACCCTGGCTGGAAATGGCACAAGAACAGCTGCCCCTTCGCTTCCCCCCCATGTATTTGGCACTTCCTGTTCCCTTCCCTGCTGGAAGCCAGAAGAAAAAGTGTCTGGGTTTAGGGAGAATAACCAGAAGGAGTTACTTAATAAACTCTCCAGTTTATTGCAACCTTCAGTAGGTGTGATCAGCAGGACAGGTGAAGAGTTTTGGGTATGGAAAAGAAGTTCCAGGTAGTGGAGGAAAGGGTTGGGGATGAAGACCCCAAGTAGTGAGGATGCTCATCAAACCAGGCTTCTCTTTGCCTGTAACTTATTCCATGTGCTTTACTGGAACCAGGTAGACAATATCCTTCCAAGCAGCGACAGCTCCCTGCCATGATCCTCCTTGTTCCAGACCTTTGGTTCACTCCTCAGGATCTGGGAAATGCGAGGTCACAGGTTACTGATTCCTGTGTATCCAGCAGCAAACCCAGACTGTTGTGCTCTCTGGGGCATTCTGAATTGACTTCTCACAGGGTTATTCATTTTGCATGAGAAAGAGAAACGACAATGTAATATCCTGAATTAGTAGGCAGAAATCACTCATAAAAAAATTGACTACTACAGTTGTTTTACTGTCTTCCTCTGCATTTTGTCTGCTCTATAGTTATAATTATTTTTAATTGCATATAGAAAGAAATGACTCACCAGGCATGTTTCTGAACTATGGCTGGGGTAGAGTGTGGTATTTATTTGGATTTGTTTGAATTTTTGCTGCCCTTCAAGAAGACATCATACATACATTATTGGGTGACCTTCACAGGAGTGGAAAACTCCATGAATAAATTCCTAAAAAGCAACTCCAGACCAAGGTAGAGAAGACAATCCGTCCTCCCATAAATGACTACCAGCCTCCCACTTTACCAACCATCTCCTGCATCCTTAGGAGGTAAGAAGAACACAAAACAAAAGGGAAGTGCCTGGAACTCGTTGTATTGACTTCTGTTATCACAACACACTTATTATGATAACACTAAATGAAAACTGAAATCTTCAGCGTGCTGAATTCCTGCTACACTGGAACCTTTGGGAGATCCTTGAGGTTAGTCCTGCCTTGCAGCTTGGGAGGCAAACTCATTAAGGGAGGTGCTTGAAGCAAAGTTGCATTTGTGGAGTTCTCACTCTGTCTTTCATTTAAGAGATCTTGGAGTTTGTTCTTTGTGTTAAATATATATTGGGGGGCGCTTGCAGAACTGAGGCTCTTATTTGCAGCTGTGAACCTGGTTCAGCAAGAAGTGTTTTCCCCTTAAACAGCTGTGTTGTTCCATTTAGGCTGTGCTTAAGGTACTGCAGTCAAGGTACCAGTGGTATTTGTTATGTAAAGCTTAAGAATACACCAAACAAAAAGCCGAGCTGTTGTAAATTACACTACGGAGACTGTTGTGTTTGGAATAGAACAGAGATTGTTTCTCTTGTTTCCTCAGTTTTTCCTTCCAGTTGTGAATGCTGCATTTGTCAAAAGGAAGTTTAAACACTTCTCCTCACATTAAAAATTGCAAGCACTTTAACAAAATTTGCAAACTGAGTAGTCAAGTGTTTTCCCTTGGAACATCATGGCACTCAGGTACTGCTATCCCACTGCACCTCTGAGCATGCAGGAATAAATCAATGATGCTAATCCATGATCTGATATGGACAGAAAGTGCGCAGGAGTGTCTTTCACAGTCATTTAACTGATCTCAGTTAAAGTTGCTTATCACTGAGCAATGTACAGCACTCCCACTGTAATTTTCCTGCTGTCATGGCATTATTGATTCCCTTGGAATCCCTTTATCCCATCTAATTTTATTTTGGTATGACACCTGTCTAAAATGATGCCTTGGAAGTGGATGTTCTTGGATGGTTTTTTTTTCCCCCTGAAATATGTTTGGATGTATTTGGACATGAAGGTTTCTGGGATTCCAAACTCATGGCTTGGACTAAGAAGGAATACTGGAGGGAGAACACCATGGTGCTCAGAGGAGGAGTGCTGGTGTGGATGTGGGATGTGGATGTGCCAGAACGCAGTTCCTGGCATCCTGCTTCTCCCAGAGTAGTTCTCTATTGTGGATCCATCTACTTCGTCTCATATCCTACAGTTTTCCATACAGTCAGCTTGGGTTGGTCGGTGTGGGGTCTGATCTTAGGGCTTGACAAAAAACTTGTTCTAGAGACACTTCAGTTGGGTGTGTGGGACCACAGGAACTACTTTTCTTCTTTCTATTTACTTTTCTCAAGGAGTTTGCCTGTAACTCTACTGTATTTTGCCTCTTTTATACTCTGTTTCATACTTTTTTTCCTTAAAACTTGTATCATGCTGCACTGTTAGAGGTTACCTTCTGGACAATTCATACCACTGACCATTCATATGCTACTGTTGTGCTTTGCTACTGCCTTTTCTAACCAAGGTTTTTCCTGCTGCAGGATGATCTTTGTCTCCTACTAACAGCAGGATTTGAGAATGTTTTAAGCTTCTCTTCCATGGATGATTTAGGCTGATGCATGTTGTTTGCCTCCACCTCTTTGCCCACACACATTATAGTTCCATAATTTCATAAATTAGAGTGGGTTAAGTTCCCCATTTTCAATGTTTCTTTGAACTTTAATTTGATTTGAACTTATTTTTAATTTTGCCTTCTGCTGCTCTAAAGGATTAGTAGTAATTTAGTGAGAACTAGAATGACTTGAAAAGTCAGCATAGTGAAGTACTCCCTTAGATGGCACAGTACAGAGTAAAGCCAACATCCATCAAACTGAACATTTCTATTCCACTGAACTCTGTCTGCCAAATCAAAGGGAAAAGGGTGCTAGGAAATGTCTTCTCACTGAATTGAAATGAAGAAGTATAAACCATAATGAACCTACTGCATAATAGATGTAGGCTAATGTAGGAAAGAGTAATTACAGTCAGTGTGTAAATGACTATGTGTGTCTAGATTGCATATAAAAAATTACTGTGCCACAGTCTTATTTAGGCTGCAAAATCAAGCACTGAGTACTTACAAACTAATGGAATTAAGGACTGTGTAATCTTAATTCTGTCCTCTTCTGTGTGTCTCCTTCACAGTGAATTGGGTTCTGGAGAATAAATGCTGAAGTGGTTGTATAAATAGGAATGGAATTGCAATATATGATAACACACTGTAGGATAACAAATACACTTCTGCCATGCTGCCAGTTTTTGTTTGTTTGTTTGTTTTGTTGTTTTTGTTTGTTTGTTTGTTTAATTTTAGGTCCATGATTAAGTAAAGGGAAGTGGTAATTTGGGAAAGTTTTCATCCCAGCCAAACTTGAGGGAAACTTGCAGTCAGAGAGTAAAAAGGTGCAGTTTCAGCTCCAGGTCTTTACCCTGGCACCATTCTCATGGGGGCATTCTAAAAAGGAGCAAAATTTGTCCAGAATAAAAATGTGTTGTGCACAACACTAAAGCCAATCCTTGGTGTTCCATCACGTCTCCATGACGTACATTAAGTCAAATCTGTGTGTCTGTGGTGGCTCTATTTATTCCAGGGAGCATTCCGAACTTCTGGAAGTCAGCAGATCCCTGCAGTCACACACGAGACTCTAAAACGAGGGAGCTGCCATGGATTGTCCCTATTTACACAAAATACACGTGCCATTTGAAACCTGCAGTGGAGGGGAAGAATTAAATTCATGTTCCAACTGGGCCTTTTCTTGGTTTGCAGGAAAAAGTGTCGGAAAAGCAAGATTAAAAAAGGGGGAAAATAGTTGTCTGTCCACGGGCACTAATTGAGTTCCCAGACTGAGGTAATTTGGTAAATAGTTTCAGGTGTGCTGATGTTTGTGGAGATACTGAAGTGGCTAAACCAGGTGGGAAGGGAGACACAATCCTCTGACTATTATTATTATTATTATTATTTACTCCAGAGTGTATAAAACCAGAAATGGGCGACTTCCTACACATCAAGGGGACGGTGCTCCCTGAAGGCATTCTTCCAGAATTTTCTTTCTTTACCACAAGGAGGGTGTCCAGGAGGGAATCAGGGGCTAATTACCCCAGCTGGGGCTGATTGGGCAGGGGCTGTGATTGGGCAGGGGCTAATTGGGCAGGGGCTGTGATTGGGCAGGGGCTAATTGGGCAGGGGTTATAAGGGGCAGGGGCTGAGGGGGCTGCACCTGTTGTGGAAGGTTCTAGAAGGAGGTGTTGCTATGCTGCTCCAGGATACACAGGTAAGCGCTCACTCTAGGTTTAATGTTCATTTTTTTATGTTAATTTTTAATAGAGGGGTTTGGGAAAGGGTGGCCAAGGGGAAGGTTGTAGTTTGGTGCAGGTTTTGCTGTGTTTGTTCTTGTTCTCTTGGAGTTTCTTGGAAGGCTCGAGGTTTGTCTTTTCTGTGGTGTTTTGGGGTTTATTTTCTGTGTGTGGTGGTTTTGGTTTGCTGGGTGGTTTTGGGGGGCAATAGGGAGTTGTGAGGCTTGTGGGGTGCTTTTTTCCCCCTATTTTTCCTAATTTTTAAAATTATTTTTAAAATTTGAATTTTTTTCCTTTTTTTTTTTATTTTTTTCTTATCTGGCTTTTATCCTGTAGTTTCCTCCTATTTATTCTCTTCTCCTTGACTTTCTTAATTTTCTTCTTTTTTTCTTTGGCTTTCTTGATTTTCTTCTTTGTCCTCGACTTTTTTGGACTTTCTGCTTTTTCCCCCCTCGACTTTTTTGGACTTTCTGCTTTTTCCCCACCTCGACCTTTTTGATTTTTATTTTCTACTTTTGTCTTCTCTTTTTCCCTTTTGTCATCTTTTTTCCATGTATTCCATCCCTTCCAAGACTTATACTTGATAACGTTATTGAGGGCTGACTATTGCCTGTTTTGATAACAAGATTTTGTACTTTATAGACCAAAACTTTGTGGTTTTTTTTTTTTTTTAGAATAAGTCCTAGTTGGGAATGCAACATTCCGGAGGGGTCCCGGGGCCATTTTATGGGGGGTGGGGAGGGGGTCCCGGCGCCA
>JAWWTY010000123.1:2098977-2158836 GCA_035222235.1 Margarornis squamiger
TGTGGGGAGGGGGTCCCGGCGCCATTTTGTGGGGAGGGGGGCCGGGCGCCATTTTGTGGGGAGGGGGGCCGGGCGCCATTTTGTGGGGCCTGGGGAGGGGGGCCGGGCGCCATTTTGTGGGGTGTGGGCAACCCCTGCTTTGGGGTTATGGTGAGGGGATTTGCCACCATGTTGTGTGGGGAGGGATTGCTTGTCTTGGGATTGTGGGGAGGATTTCCCACCATGGGCTGTGTGTTGAGGGAACTGGCCACCATGTTGTGTGGGGAGGATTGCCTGTCTTGGGGTTGTGTGATGAGGGGGCTGGCTGCCATATGTTGTGTGGGGTTGCTCGCCGTGTTCTGAGGGGTGCAGTGAGGCTGCAGCCGCTTCTGATCAGAGTGTGCTGGGATGGGAAGGGGGGAAAAATAGCACACCTTGCTTTGGAAAAAGCCATGACTGCCTGCCTTATGTCCTGGAGAATTTGCTTCTTAAGTCTTTTGCTAAATATCAAGCTAATTGTGTTTTTTCCTGTTAAGTAAAACTCCTCAAAATATACAAAAATGCTCCAAATCCCTAAAACCCTTCAATGCACTTACCGAGGTTTTCCATGCTTAATGCTGGCCGTTTACCTATGTGCTGGAAACACAACTGGTTGCTCTTAATGTGTGTAGCTTGGTGAAACCTGGAGTAAGAGAATCACTTACTGTGGAACACCAAAGTGGTCATGGCGAATGTGATGTGTCTGTATTTAAGTGTTTATTATGAGTATTTATTGTGACGTTTTCTTCATAGAAGACTTAAGGCTTTATTTTGGGGGGACGTGCTGTGGGAGGCTGCCTCAGAAACCCAAATCGAGGGGTGTTCTCTCTGTTTATAAACATGAACTGGGAAATGGGCTGTAGAAGCCTCCCAGTTAAATGTTAATAAGGGATTGACTAATGGAGTGGGGAAAATACTCGACTAAACACAATATGTTCTGTTCCAATGGCTGTCCTTTCTTTCCTTCTTTCTGAAGTGCCTGCTTGTCCTTACTGGGATGGTGAGTCAGCTGGGAACACAGAAACAACTGTGGTATCCAGCAGGATACAGACATCAAGATGTAACTGCATTCCAATAATAAAAGTATTTAAGGAAAGGGGAGGGAGTGTGAGCTAGAAATTGCTGCTCATTACCCTGTTGAGATTTATGAACTCGGTTGGGAAAAGCAAGCTGTGTTCCGGATCTGTTGTTGATGTGCAGAGATTTTTAGAGCGTTGCAAGCAGGCATCTGACTGAAACAATCCATTAAAATTTCTGTTGGAGAGCTTCAGAGCTGAAAGCTGTGCCTTGCTCACTAGAAGTATCAAAATGCATTACAGCCATCTTATTTGTTGGTCTTGCTTATACAGTCTGGTTATTTATTTTATTGCATTTTTTAGTTTGTTTTGACTGTCTAGTCCTGAAACATTGATTTATCTGTAGAACTTCACTGCTCCTATAGAGCACTAAGTACAGTATGTCATGGGGCTGTTACTCCAGACTTTCTATGTTAAAGGAATCTTTGTTTATGCAACAAGGATTCATTCAGCAACATCCTCCTGCAAAACATTTTGCAGAAGTGTTTGCCCTGTTAACTCTTTGTATTCAGTTCTGCTGGTGTAAATTAAGGTACAGCTACAGGAATGAAGTTGCTGACCTGCTCCTTCGAGGGGTTCTCTTGGAATGGTGCTTTGACCCCTGATAGCCCAGGGGACTTCCCACAAGTTACATGTTGCCTTTGGCATTAAACTTGTGCTTGCTGAAAATTGGTAAGGAGCTTTATAAAATGTAGCCCTTGATTAATTTGAGCTTTATTATTAAGATAATCTGAGTGTTTCAAGCAGATTGATCTGAAGTAGAACGAAGAGTATCAGGAGCAGCCTGGCCTTCTGTGTGTGTGAGGCAATTTTGTGTCAATCTTACAAAAGGTGTGAGAGGTCTTGACATAAGTTATAAGTCCTGTTAAAAACCTTGAATCTCTTGAGATGTTTTCAGGCATGCGATGTATGGGAATGTGTTTCAAGCATTCAGACTGGCTGGATTCAAGTGAGTGACACAGTGCTGTAAATACCCTTGTCATTTATGTTAGGTCAGATGGTGAAGTGCTGTTTTATGAGCTTACCTCTGAAAAGATGGAGGGTGTCCAGACCTAATTCATCTTCTCCTGCAGTGTTTCTAAATGTTGTGGTTCTTTTTTCGTTTAAAGGGGGGGGAGTAATTCCAGATTATTTATGTATCTAAATATGTATGCTCAGAAAATAGCAAACTGGGGGCAGTTTTCATTTTACCAACTCCTCTGCATCATCACAAATAGCATGTACTCAAAAACCTTTGGGCTAAAAACAACCCAAACACCCCCTCTCTCAAATGCAGCCCCCACATATGCAACTGGAAGAGTCAAAAATAAACTTTGTGATTAATTGCTGAGTGTTTTGTATGTGAGCTGAGCTGGTAACTGGCTGTTGGATCCCGCGAGCAGAGCCCTTGTGAAGTACCCTTTGTATGCTCTTTGAGTGTACTCAGAGACATTTTTGTTTGTTATTTTATCTTTCTGACATCCAGCTTTCCCCCTCCTCCGGGTGCAGAGTGGCTGCCAGTACTGGGTGACCCGTGACCGGGAGCTGCTGCTGTGCTCAGGAATGTGCACTGGGTTCCAGTGAAGGAGGCTGCAGTTCCCTCTGATGTGTGCCCGGCGTGGGTGGTGGGAGCTGGCAGGGAAAGGGGCAGCACTTGGGCAGGAGTAGAACTCTCACAGGAGCTTTCTGGGAACTTGAACGTGCTGGGGCTGGATGCGAATGGCCTGGCCTTGGTTCAAGACAGTTTTAGTTCCTGCCGGGAGCAGCAGCTGGTCGGTGCACTGAAGCCAAAGTCTGTTGGTTTGCCCAGCAGAGCAGTCAGGGGTGTCACATGCTGCATGTACAGCTCTTGTAGCGCTGTAAACTTTGGGAATTTTTAGATCCAGAGCATGTCACTAATAATTTAGTCTTAGTTTTTCTATAAATAACTTCTTGTATCTGAACTTGCCCTTTAATGAAGCTATTTCTGTCGCAGTTGGAGGCTTGTACTGGAAATGCTTTACCTGGAATTCCTGATGGGTTCTTTGTTGTCTCGGTGTGCGTTCTCTGCTTTCTCCTGCCTGGCTGGTATTTAACAAGGTGGAAGTTCCAAAAAATTTTAAGACTCTTTGATATGGAGAATGTTGGAATATATCTGAAAACTATAAAATAGAGCTGATGTCCCTCTGCCTGGTTTGAATTTCCTAACTTTGTTCACTTATCAGGGAGCAGGAGCACACATGATGTGTCAGGTGACAACAATTGATGAAAAGATGCCATTGCAGTCCTATTTTTACCCCCCATCCCATGTGAGTGTCAGCACAACCTTCTTCAGACTTCAGTGAGAGCAAGGACGGGCTGTTCCCAAGGGCCATGATGTGCTGGAAGCAATGGGAATTAGACTGTCTCCCTGCTGGTTCCAAACCTTTTGTGAGTGATGTGCAGTTCTGAGGCTGAAAGCCTGAGTTGCCAGGTCAGATCTTGTGTATTTGTTTGCAAACAGTCCAGTATGGTTTTAAGAAGGTCTTTGGAGCAAGAGCCAACATTCCTGCTATTTAAGCACTTGTCTTGGTCCCCTTACAGGAATACCAAGTTATGTGTGCTGGTCCACCATTGAAGGGGGAATTTTATGTTCAGCAAACCTTTGCTTTGTATTAATCATCCTAGTGGATCACTTACTGAAACAAGCAAAACTGCAAAACAGTGATCTTGATTACCAGTAATTATTTTACAGGAATTATGAAGTTCTAAGGATGCAATTGGAGAAATTGACTTGTTCATTGAAAGGGGAAGGGGGCAGCAAGAAGAACAGATGATCTTAAGTTTCAGTGGCACTAAAATGATAGAGCGCCTTATGGTTCTCAAAATGGTGGCTGAATAAGTCAGAGCAAGTAGTGAGCCAGAAGTCTGGTCTAAATATTTAGAAGTAAAAGTACCTGTGCAAAACCCCTGTTGGGTTCAGTGGCCACTAGTTCCCCTTCCATTTGTTCAGCTTGAAGAACAGAGTCCGTATTTAGTAAACCAAATGTGTATGAAATCTATATAAAAAACATTTTGTCTGACACATTCCGAATGTGGTGGTAAGATTTGCTATGATGGACTGGTACTGTAGAAAATCGATTGATGTTCTATTTTTATAATATGAAATTACTTAATCAATTACTTACTCAGCATGGGCTAAAGAGTGATCATCTCTTATTGCCCAGACTAACACTGCTCCTGGCAGGTAATTTAGTTGTTTCTGGTCTTTGTGCAGTGTTTGAACTAAGCTATTGTAGCTCTCTGGATGAAAAGCTTCATCATTTGACACAACTGGAGTCTCCTTTGCAATGATATTTTTAAAAACACCAGGTTACTTATGATTTGACAGAGAGGTTGAGGGGCAAACACATCTACCAATGTGGTGCTGGGGGTGGCTGAAAGCTATGGTTATCTGTAATGTGACCTGACACAGCCTTTGCTGCAACTAAACATAGTTTGGTATTCTGTACACCTGTCATTTTGCTTCTTGCTGTGCCTGTTATGGAGGGGTGCACGTAGACTTAGACCTTTACCTGGAGCTGGCTTCCACGTGCATGAAGGGTAGTTGCTTGCCTTTTTATGTTTTGCTAAGGTAAAGTTATTTAAACCTCTCTAAAGATCTGTCCTGGAAGCTGAGGAGAGAGCCAGCCTTTCCTCCTGTTGTCCCGTGGAACTTTAGTTTGAATAGTGCCTGTGGGAGCTTTGGCACTGAGTTCTGTAGGTGCATCACCCACATGCAGCAATAATGCACCATGCTCATCTCTTCCCTGAAAGTACGGGTGTATTACATCTGTGATTTAGTTTTCTTTCTTTTCCCTTTTCATCAAAGTTTTGCAGATTAGACATTCATTTTGGCCACAGAAAATTGTTGAGCAACTGCATCATGGAGGTTTGAGATTAATGACAGAATGTCATGATGACTTCGATCCTTATTACGATTGATCAGTTTGAAATACTAGAAATGCCATGTTCTGTAAAAACAAGCTCCTAGTGAAGTCTTTGGCTTCCTTACAACAGTGTTGCTATGACAAATCAACCCTAGAGCATAAAGCAATTATCTGCCCAAGCCTGCTGCAATTCAACAAGGTATTGAGGGAGTTGGTCACCTTAGCTTCAGCTACAGCTTTAAATCCCTTATTAGTCTATCTTGCTTCTGCAAAAGTCACAAAATCTGCATTCATTAGGGGCAGAGAATTTCAGGTCTGCATAAAGAATATGTTATTAATCCAGTTTAGTTAAGTTCTACTTGTGATATGCACTGCCAATGGTTATTTAGAAGAAGTGGTGTGAGCTTATGTTGCAACACGCATCTTGATGTGAACTAAATCTATGTTAAGAGGTTGGACAGATAATAGTGTACCAATACCCATTTTGGCTTGACTTAATTCAACTGCATTTTAAATGGAATTTCAAAGGCTTGTATTTACAACCCAAAGAATTAATTTATAAGTGCATGGAGTGGGTTGTTGCAGAATATGTACTATCTTTGTTAAACAATTTCCAAGAGAAATTATTTTGTAGTAATAAGCGTTCTGAAGCTGGCTACTTAAAATAGTTGCTCACCTGTAGAATATACCCTGGTGCAAAAAAGACTATATCAAGCCTTGTTCCAAAGAGCATAATGCTTTTTGTTGAAAGATAATTGAAGGTTTACATGATGTCTGTTCTTTTGTTTTGGTAATAAATGTTTTTAAAAATTCAATAGGCAGCATATATACCAAAGTCTTCATAGGAAGAAATTGCATTGAACCCTCTAGACTTATTTTTCCAGTGAAGTGTAAAGAGTACCACACAATGATACACTCATCTGGAGGAAAAAAATAGGAAAACACTGGCTTAAGATGCTTTCTAAAGAGACTCTTTCATATTGTAGAAAGCTGAAAGGATTAGAGCAGGAAAAGTAAGTACTGAGAAATGAAAGGCAGTAAAAATTTCCTGCTATAAATGGATGGTTTCTAGAATCTTTGTCTTAAACTCTTAATATCTGTATTTGGCCTATTGACTGTAGTTATCATAAACTAATCCTGGCCTAAACACAGTTACCAAGATAAATGTGTTTTCTTTAATAAAGAAGTGAAAAATTAAATTTTCTGCTTTCAAGATGACACAAATACCTATTTTTGGTCCCTGTTTGTAGGCAGATGGAATTATGTATGGCAGAACACTTACCATGGTAACATAGATAATGACAGCTGAGCCATTGACTTTTTTATACATAAGATCCAACGGAAGCCATGGAATAACTATAAAAGGTAACATTTCTATTGCGTTTTTAATTATGTTAATGACTATATATTTCACCCAGGGCCCATTTAATGTGTAATTAAATAGTAATTTTTATGCAGTGTAAGCACCAAATTTAGAAGAACATAAATACACATATAGAAATCAGTTTGAATTTGGAGAAATCCTCTTGTAACATCTAAATACTGTATAAGGGTTTGCACTTGGCATTTTGTGTTGGTTTTCAACCTCTCCTGAGGATGGAAGACCTGTGCAAACCTAACTAGCCCTTGATTGTAGATAAATGTCTCTTTTGAGGATTATGTTCTGCCAAAAGTGAAAGCAGTTTTGCATCTAGATGTGCATTGCTTACATTACACCAGTCATTAGGCTAAAGTTTTTCTCTCTACTGTGAAGCTGGAAAACTGATATGAAAATATTACATTGGTGACCAGAACAGTTGGAGGAAGGAATCAGGACAGATGGGAATCTTCTCTAAGACTAAATGAAACATTTAGGGTCACCGGTGAATTTAACTTTTGTCTTGGTTTAGGCAGCTTTTGGTTTTTATCACCCGTAACAGTGTACAGTAAATGTAACTTTTTAAAGGGCAAAATCAGTATCTAAGCCAGTTTAAGCAAGTGTTTTAGAAGTCTCAGGGTTTTGAGAGAATTTGTCATCGCTCATGATTCCCTGCCTGATGAACATTCATGTTTTGTCTCCTTGAAGAAGGAACTTCCAGTAATCCTGTTTTACCTGACACCAGCTCTGCTCAGCTGGCATCGAACAGCTGCCCCAAAGAGAACAGTGTCAGAACCAGCTCTGAAACGTGGTGGAGAGCAGCAGCTGTGTCATTTGTGACCCCAAAAGTAAGCTCCACAGAGTGGCATTGTTTTGGTTTACTTTGTTTTAAAACTGTAGAGATTAAAGACAGTTAGTGTTGCGCTGAACACAGGGGAAAGAAATTTAAGAATATCCCCCCCCAACAAACCTCCAAGCTTGGTGTTGTCACCAAAGCCCAGTATCTGACTGTGTTGCCAGACACAAACACTACAGAAAAGGAGTTACTGCTGTATGTTAGTTGACAAGACAGATATTTCACTTCTTATTCCAAATTTACGTTACTGGGATAGCTCATGAGGAATTTGGACACCAGTAGACATGGGAAATGCTTGTGTTTACCCAGATGCATGAACTTTAGAAGAAAAGTCATATAACAAGGCAAATATTGGAACAGTGTATGCATTTCAGATATCCTGTGGCCAAATGTGTTTGTGTTTCATAGACTGTCCTCTGTGCTTTCTTCAGGTTTTTAAATGCCCTTGTAAAGGCAGGACCGTAGCTAAACAGCTCCAGTGTGTGAAGAACCCTCTAGGCACAAGTGTAAGATAACCTTGTTTGTGTAGTTGGGCAGTCTCTGAAGAGATGGCTCAGTATGAAAAAACCCACCATGTTCTGCTACCGATCTGCAGAATTATTACATTTGGCCCTAAGTGCTTTTTAATTTGATTTGGTTTGTATTTCCTAAGCTTTTTTGTATATTGGCTATCCCTCTGGGAAGAGAAGTGTTCATTTACTCTAGGTTTGCCAGAGCCAGCAAAGCCTGGACTTATTAAACCTGTATGAGAAGACTACTCAGATAATGGGATCTTGAAATTAGTAGCATGTTCTTCATTGTTGTCACTTTTTTAATCTTGAGGGAGGTTGAATTTACAGCTGTTGGACACCAAATCTTGATTTCACATCTCTCTGCAAAAACCTGTCAGGTAGGTTGCTGTTTGCTCACACTGAGAAAAATTGCTAGAGCTGAGGTAAGGATTAGCTTTGGCTTTCAGACATCTGCACCCAGGCATGCCAGTTTGTATCCTCACCTCTGGAATTGCCCTGCTGGATTATCAGCTGTTTGCAGGCACAGTTGAATCAGAAGCATGGTTAACTTCAATTGTGCTGCTTGTGAGGTAGAAGGGTAAGATTAAAAAAAAAAAAGAGCTTTTCATTCATGTATTATATGCATTAATGCATAAATAACTGAGATACAGGAGTAGCTTTAAGCTGGTAATTTATAGTTTTATAATAAATATGCAGCTTCCAAAACATCAGTAGCACCATTTTCATGTCAGTCACCCTGCGGGAACATTGCTTATTCTACAGCTTCTATGTGTTTGCTATACATAGCTGTGCTATTTGCTGTATTGCTCGATGATTGCAAAACCTGAACATTCAAATACTCCTAAAAAGCAAAATTAGACAGTGATGGAGAATCTGGGCAGCAAGTCCCAAGCAATGCTATTTTGAATGACTGATCTCCCCACAGAGGGAGAAACAAACAGAATGCTTGGCTGAAAGGGCCTTAAACCCAAACCTGACTGGGTCAGCTCTCGAGCCTCGTGTTTTGAGTGATTGTGGGTGCCTGGTTGTTCTATTTACTGCATTTGTTAGGCCAGTGTTAGTGGTTGTTATTTAAATGTGTCCGGAGGGTAAGCTTTATTTAAAAGATACTTCTAATAATAGTGTTGTTTTCTTGGAAGTGCCTGCCTGACGGTTCTTTATAGGCTGGCTCTTAAATGGCTTATCAGATAAATCAAAACAGTTTTGGAAAAATGCATTTGAACTGTAGGCCAGGCCTCCACACGTGCATTCCTTCTTTCAGTCAGAATACCAGCAGAGAGAGCCTGATCAAAGCATTTTCCTCTGGAAATACTCAATACTGTGAAAGATGAAAGATAAAATTTCTGAAAGCGGATTCCTATCAACTAGTGAGAATTGTTGAGAGAACAGAGCATATCTGTAACTCCTGGCCTTGGTCTGATGGGAATCTATGGGAGCAAGAGTCTCTAGGAACACTTATTGTGGGAAACAGTTTACTTTGAGCTTTCTCTTTATTAAAACACCTAGGAATTCTTTTCAGGCAGTGTTTTTCCCTGCATGGATTCTCTAAAGACCTGACTCATGTTGCAACTTTAATGTAGTTCAAATAATTCAGGCATCTCCTCAAGCAATTCTGGTGGCTGCAAAGCTGCATTTCTTCTTCTCGTTTGCTTCTAATGCTTTAGCAGTGTAGACTGGGAGGTGTTTTCTGTTGGGGCACAGCCTTTGAGCCATGTCAGGACAAGATGCTGATGGATTCAGACAGTCTAGTTTGATAAACCAGTTGTTCATTAAAACTGATACTAAAACAAACCTGGTTTTTGTGAGCCATCAGCATAGGAAGCCCAGATTGAAAAGTTAGGGTATTAAAAAAAAAAAGGGACTTTTGGTGGAACAGTCTGTTAATTTGTTCACCAGCATAAGACAGAAATCTAGGACTTGAGATGCTCTAAGAACTGTTTTAGTAGTATTTGCCATGTATCTTTTTTCAAGTCCAAAACGTATGAATTTTTTCTTTAGAAAATAACTGGTAATTTTTTTTTCTAAAATAGGAATTTTCTGGTTTCTTTTTTCCACAAACCATGTGTGTTAAGAGGTAAATTACAAGTGTTGAGCAAGGCAATACTCTTCACAGAGGGAACCATTGTAAAAACTGCATTTAACTTGGAGGATAACTTTTGTACAGGGAATTTGGGGAAGGCCCTTTATCGTGGGAATTGAAAGATACACGGAGAGAGAGAAGAGGTAAATAAAGCTGACAGTGGGAAAGAAGTGGAGGCAAAACAATGGAAGACATCAAAGAAACTGGAAATGAAAGCAGAATGTTGAGCTTTGTCTGACAGTTTACAAAATACAGCCCAGAATATCTTTCTCATACATGAAATCACAAACATTTAAAATATGCTGTTCATTTATAAAATAAGTATGTGAAGGTGATATTTTTTAAATGAACAAATATATGAGAACCAGATTTTGTTATTTCAGTTACCAAAAAAAGAATCCTTTAATTATTTTTTTTCACTGGTGAAAAGCAAATGAAGCTGTGCTTTTTTGGGTGTTGCAAAGTATTTTTTTGAGGTCTTGGGATGAGTTGCAGAATGAAAATGTCAGAGAGAAAAGAATCAACTGCAATTGACTGGCTGTTGAGTTACTAGTGGTGGTATCTGGGAAGCAGCAGCAGGGCATGGGTTGTTTTGGCTGAGGTTGCCAGGTTAGCATCTCTGCAGTGCACCTGATTCCCAGGGAGAAATTTTGGTATCAACTGGCACCATAAATAGGAATTCTGCAGTGTTGTTTCTCCTCAGATATTATTTCTGACCAGAAATACTGAATTTCTCATTCAGTCTAAAATCTGTATTCTCAATACATACTGTACCAATGAATTTTGGGACCCCAAAGCGGTGGGAAATCTTTATCCTAAGCCCATCCTACTACACCTCCATAAGACACATTTGAGTGAGTTTGCTCCTCCAGCAGACTGTGGGTGTTCTCACTGCTTTGCTCTACGCCCTTGAACAATTAGAGCCCAACAGCATGTGCAGCAGAGTATGGAGAAATCTGAGATTTATTGTGGAGCCTGAGTTTCTGTTTTCCCAAAACAGGAGCCTTCTTTTAGTGGTATTCAGCAAGCTCCCTTTCTCACAGGAACTGTGCCAGAAGATGGCATTGCTGTACGCAGAGCACTCATCTCCATTGCAACAAGTCATTAAGAGGAGTGGAAAAACTGCAGCCTCGGAATGCATCAGACTGAGTCAGTCTGACAGGAAATGAATCTGCCTTCATATTGCATGTCAAGGATGGTTCCATTAAAATATATAGTGTGCTAGGGAGGGCTTTTTTGTTACTTTAGCTGTTGCTGTTTAAGAAGCTGCTTGTGTTTAAAAGTGCACATTGATCTGTAGGCTGAGGGGAATGTATCTCAATACTGGAACTGCTTTTATTTTCAAGTTGAAAAAGACACTATAAAAATCTGCCCCTGTTCACACCACCTCCTGCCTGCACCTTAACTCTTTGGCTTCAGAGTCTGCTCATTTTCCTCCAAACACTGTCTCACAGCCATCCTTTAGGTGCAGTGGGAAAACCACTCTCAAATTCTGGCAGTTTGGTTTTGCAATCTTCCATGTGCAAGGGCAAGGAGCTCTTATCACGCTGTAAAGGCTTCTCCAGTGAGTTTAATCCCAGAAGATAGTAAGCATCCCTTGGGGGTAGGTCAAAGCCTGGGGAAAAGTTGTACTTGATTAGCAGAAATGTGATTTTTTCCAACTTTGTGATTTAGACAAATTTTGTTAGAGAATTAACATTGTAGCACTGATGGCCACATGAAGGATGAACTGATGTGATAACAGACTAGAGCTTTTCTTGGAGGGGTGGAGGGGGGAAGAAAGCTGATGTTAAGATTTGCTGACTACTGTAGAGTGGACGCAGCCTGTAGATGTGTGTGTGTGTAAGAATTACAATGTAGTTGTCTCTGGGGATGGTGATGGAAGCTACCTGCTGTGGTTCTGATTCCCCAGGGAGTTGTTAGGTTTGTTTGAAAGCTGCTTTTTCCTGTTGTGAGCTTTGGAAAAACCCTTAGGTTGGTTCATGCTGGTGGCTGAACTGTAGGAACCACTGCCTTCAGTTGTGGCACAAACACTGAACAGAGATGAACAGAAATTTAATTAGGAAGACATAATGCTGGAAATGAACAAATACCAGAGAATTTCCTCTTGTGTATGCTGTAAATGAAGTTAGATTGCCTTACCAGTAAGGCCTTGAGGGTGAGTAAAGGGGAAGGCAAACAACAGAGAAATGGACAGTGTAGAACAACTGTTGGAAGTTACCCTTTTAAGCAAAAAAGTGACCCCCCCCCATCAGCATCTTTGACTTGTAAATTTGGCATTGCTAGGTTTCCTGATGCTCTTCCCTTCAAAACCACCAGGTTTTGGAAGTGAAAGTCAAGGACATGAGCATTATGCCTTTGTTCATAGTTCAGGTTCAGGATTTGGTTCAGGATTAGTGGTGCATAGGTAAGGTAGGGACCTAAATGGGCAGGTAGAAGTCATCTTGCCCTTGCTGCAAGTAGAGACTCCCCTGGGAAGAACATGGATCTGCTTCTCCTATAAAACTTTTGATTCATCCCTTCAGCACCAGTTCCTCTTGAGAGGGATCTCTGCGCTTGGTGTTACTGTTACCTTCGCGGAGTCACTGTTTGGGAGAATGGAACTCGAAGAACCCCAAACCTTGCCTTTGAAATACGTGAGGCTCTGACCTCCAGTAATTCAAAGCTGCTGTGCAGACATGGCCTAATGTGCTTTTGGCAGCTGCTGCTCTGTGGCTTGTTCTGCCCGGAAGGTGAAAATTGTCCTTCTTTCAGTGGTTTAGGCTCTTCTCACAGTTGGCTTTTGTGAGCTTATTTCTGAAGGGATTGGTGCTGGAGTGAAATATTTTGCTTTGCTTTAGTAGCCTGTTGCTATGCAGAAGACTTGTTTAATGGTGAAACCCTCGAAGCCTTCCTAGCAGGAGAAAACCCCTTGTTCTGCTGGTTGGTGACAGGTTGTTTTGGCCACTTCTTTTTGTTATTTACATTGTGATGTAAGGAAGATACCTTAACTCCATGTTAGAAATGACGTTCAGAAGCTCAGTGGATGTGAGTGTCCTCCTTGAAATGAATGTTTGGGTAGTAACTTGTCAGCATAGATTTTTATGGTTGTTTTGTAATTTGAACTGAGTCACAAATGATCAGTCTCTGGCTTGAGCTCAACAGTGTGTTCTGTTCCACCCATGGCAAGGCAACTGCTCAAATGTCAGAAAATCAAGCGTGGAAGAACAGCTTTAATTAGTGAAATGACCTGCTCCTCCCCCCAAAAGAGAGATGATTCTTCTACTTAAGCTGCTTTGACACCCAGACCACTGAGCAGCATTGAAACCTTGCTGCTTTCTCCAGCCCTTTCAGAGCCCCAATGTATGTGTATATACGTATTTACTTATAGAACTCCCCACCTATATGGCTATGCTGGGCCTGCTGCAGCTTTTCTTTTACTGTTGGGATTTGGTCCTGTTCCAATTTCAGACTGGGTTAGATTTGAAATGGGTGCAGCATTGTGCTCAACTCTTTATGCACTCAGCTAAAAGCATTATTGATTCCATTTGCTATGAATGAAACAACTTAGATGTATCTGGAAAATGAGAGACAGAGGAATGGGGGAAAACAAATGAATGTTTCATGCCTCATATTTCAATGCAGCAATTTCCTAGCCCTCTTTTTTCCTGGTTTCCTTCATATTGTACTTGGTGCGTGTTTTGTGCTGCATGGTTCAGAATACCCTGCCTCATCAGGCTGCACAAAGTGTACCACCCCTTGCTTTAGTCTCAGAATGATGTTGTAGGTCACATTAGTCATTTTATGTCAGTGATGGGGAAGCATAATGCAATTAATTTAGAGAGGGAGGGAAAGTACAGAAAGAGATAGCTAAAAAAAATAAAAATCCAACATAACTAACTTCATTTACAGTTTTAATGGGAGCATTGAGAACTGTTAAAGCTTTTGCAAAATTGGTTTCAGACAACACTGACCAGAGCTAATGTGTACAGCACCATAGAATAGGCTTCTTTCTATTTTTGCATTTCTTCATATTTCCTGTTCTCTGTAACCCTTGCTATAGTCTCTTGATTTTTTGGAGCACATCAAAGCATATCTTTTGCTTCTTGATGTGTGGGTTAATATTTTCTTACTAAAATTATCAAACCTTATGTGGCTGAAAGAATTCAGGCTTCAAAACTCATGTGCTTGCACTGCCAGATTTCTGTATGTTTAATGTAGGGCTTTTTTCCTTAGAAAAGTGTACAGCTCTGGTAAATACCTGGTGCCTTTCACTATTATTTCCTGCTGTTGCACTGAAGAAGCCCTAAAATTGTAAAAGCACCTAACTTTGTCCATTCTATGATGAAGTGATGGTATAATAGAAGAATGAGAGGTGTTACCTGTCATCTTTGAACCACACCATAAATGGTGGTATTTCTATGCTTTGCACAGCCCGTGCAGTTGCAGATCTTTCTTCAGACCATTTGAGTCAGTGTGTGGAGCAATGCCATGTGGAGCTGTTCAATCAGGGGTCTGTGTTGTGCTGTGTTTCACTGGAGGTGGTGACACTGTTTGCCCTCTGCCAGCCCTATCCCTTGATATGCCTTTGCTTTTGTCCTTAGTTCTCTCAGCCTCTCCTTTTCCAGGGCTTTGCCTTCAGATGCTACTTGAAGTTCTGGCTTAGACTTGCTTTCTTGCTCCATCTTTGCACCTCAAACAGGTTGTTCAGCTTGGAGAAGTCTCCAGGGAGATCTTATAACACCTTCCAGTACCTAAAGGGGCTCCAAGAGAGCAGGGGAAGGGTCTTTGGACAAGGGCACAGAGCGATAGGACAAAGAGGAATGGCTTCAAACTGAAAGAGGGCAGGGTTAGATTATAGATATTGGGAGAAATTTTCCCCTGTGAGGGTGGAGAGGGGCTGACACAGATTGCTCAGAGGAACTGTGGCTGCCCCATTCCTGGGAGTGTCCAAGGCCAGGATGGACGCAACTCTGAGCAACCTGTTCTAGTGGAAGGTGTCCCTGCCCATGGCAGGAGGATTGGAATGAGATGATCTTCAAGATCCCTTCCATCCCAATCCATTCTGTGGTTGAGTGACTGTTGTAGCATAGCTGTAGTCTCAGATCTGTATTATAATGCAGCAGTAAAGCAAAATTAGATGTCTTTAAACAAAACTAGTAATGTTTGACCGCTTGCCCCGTTGTGGCTCACCAAAGCTGTCCAGGTGCTTTTCTGTTTTGCCCTTTCCCCCCCCGGTCCCAGGACAGCTCCCGTGTGCGGCGTGTCCGTACCCTCCCCGCCCATCGCTGGGGAGCCAAACACAGCGGGCTGTGTGCGTGGCCTGTGGGAGGCTGCGGCTCCCTTGCTGGCGGTGCCCACGCGTGTTCCTCCCGCGCTGGGGGAAGCGGGGAAACTGGGAGGGAGGCGGTGCGGGGCAGGGGCCGCCCCCACGGGTGTCACGGCAGGACGGGGGCGGTGTCCGCCGGTGGCCGGGGGTCCCGGCCGTCGCCAGCGCCCGGCGGGGGCAGCAGCGGGCTCCGTGCCGCCCTGCGTGTTCCCGTTCCAGCTCTGCCGCCAGCAGCTTGGACGTACCGGGAGGGGGAGAGAGGGGAGGGCTCCCTGATCGGCGCTGTCACTGGCAGCGCCCGCGGCTTGCGGCAGCACCGGCTCTGTGACGGGAGGCTTGAGGGAACCCAGCGCTGAGGAAGCCATACACCCCTGTGAGTAAGTTGCCCCGGGGTCCCTGTCTGTGTAAGAGCCGGAGTTAAGGGTGTTGGATTTCGTGGCTGTGGCTTGGGTGGTGTGATTTTGTGGTTTTTGGGTTTTTTTGCCGCGTTGGTATTTGTCAATGGCAACCGCAGAGCTTGTCCTGCGTAAGAAACTGTTGCAATGCAAGTATCAGGCAGGGATAATAGGAATTTATTTTTTCCAGAAGAAACAGGAAGTCTGCCTTGTGCCAAAGTAGCACGTCAGGCAGACGGGGGGATCGGGTAGGAAGCCCCCATTGGTATCGCTGGATGCAGAGAGAATTTTCCATGCCGCCCCGCAGACAGGTAGGGCTGGTAGGCACAGGTGCTCTTGCTGCATCTTTGGGAGAGCTGCATGGAAGGGGAGCTTGCCTAAGCTGTGCCAAACTCTGCATTTCTGCAGTCCTCGGGTGAGAATCATCAATGTGCTGAGTGGGAAGAGGCAGAGTGAGATTTGTCAGTAATTCCTGTATCCTCTCTAAAAAGCTGTCCAAACGAATTTTCCCTTTGATGTGGTGGGAGGGGGTTGCTGCAGGAGATTTGTCAGGGTGTCTGATTCTTCTCTTTGAGTGAATGAGGGTTTAGGGGGAAGCAAAATGTCCTCAGTTCCTGAGGTTTTCTTCCTTTCCTTTTTTCTCCTCAAGGACCCCGAATAGCAGACATGCATGTTAAATCCTTGCTTCCTATTTAATTTTCCTCATAACATGATCAAGCAACACTAGTTAGCGTTTCTGATATTAAACAGCTGAATGTAGAGATTGTTCACGTGTGATGCTTCACCAAACGATTTCCAGGCTCTGGGCTCCATTGGCAGCAGTGCATGGACTCTGACTGTGCAGGAGATGTGATGGAGCCTTGAACAAGCCCTTGGGCGTGTCAGCTGCTTGAAATAGACTGTTTTTAGCCTTTGCTTTTCCTCTTAGCTTCTTATCTTTTTGTACAGGTAAGGAAAAAAGGAGATACCAAAGATTTAAATTCATCTTTTCAAATTTTTTTCTGTTATTTTGCTCTATTTGTCAGTAGAGTTTTGGAGAGGGAAAATCCATTCTTAGAACATGCTTAAGCTGCCATGAGTGACTTAACATGGATGGGGTCGTGTCTGTGAAATCCTCCTATTGCCATTTGCTTCTCTCATTTTTCTGCAAAATGTGCTTGATCTCTGTGGAGGTGTTACTGGAGAGTGGGATGGTGTAGCTGCTGGAAAATCTGTCTGTGAATCTGTTGCACTTTTCACTCAAAACCTCCCCTTTTTGCTAGCACAAAGTGAAAGAGTTGGTTTGTATAGAGAAACAAGAAAACACATTTTAATAAGCTCTTTTGCCATTCTATTTCTATGCCATTTTGGTTTTGCATTTTAGATCACTTGTTTCCACATCTCTCTGCTTTCAGAAGGGTGGAGCCACGCAAGGGTTGGCACTCCATGGTGATTATTGCTTAAGGTAAAGGCTAAGCCAGTACCAGTCAGGTCAGCACTGGGATTCCAGGGCTTGATCTGAAGGCCACTGCAACTGATAAAAAAGCTCTCTGCTGACCTGGATAGGTTTTTGGATCAGATCCCTAGCTGCCCATCTGGGTAATTAGTGACTCTGGGTGCTGGCAGGGTGTTTTGGTAACCGTCCTGAACTTCTTTCTCAACGTTTAAAAATAAAAATAGGTTCTCACCTTTCTCTTATTCCACTAAAACCCAGTAAAGCCAAGTGTGGTTTTATAAATCTTGCTTATGGTGTTGCCAGACTGCTTTGTTGACTCGCACCAACCTGCCTACCCTGGCAAAGCTGTGGGCATTTCAGCTCTCTGGATACAATCCTTGACTTCTCTTTTCAGCCTCTGCACTAAACTACACTGATATGGTCAATAAATTACCACTTCCAGTGCTGCTTGGGTGTTCTGAGGGTAATTAGACCCCTCCTGGCCCTGCTATGTTTGTACCTCTAAGGAAATAAGAAAAGCCTCTTGTTACTGAGTGATATCCTCTCCCACAGAGTGATTTACTCCTGTACCTATGTGGCCCTGTGGACTCTGTAATGAACGGGTTTAAACAGCTGAAAGAGCAGCATTCTTGGTGATTTTCCTGTTGTGCTCCCTGACAGCTTAAATCAAGGGTGCCTTCACTGTAATTTGTGGTCCTGTGCACCCAAGGCTGGAGTCACGTTAATCCATTTCGGAAACAGTGGGAGGGGAGCCAGTTTCTAATGCTTTCTGAATCACTTTTTGGGGAAGATTCTGAATTTAAATCATGACAAGTCCATGACTGGGAAAGGAGGTGATTGTCAGACCATAATGCTTTGGAGGACCAAGTACCAGCGAAAGTTTACTAAATTTTGTGCTCGTGGATGGCTTTAGTCTCATGCTCTTCTGTGAGCTCTGTATTTGGGTCTCTTTAATTGGTATCACTTGAGCATAGAGCACAAGCAGATATCTCATATAGTAAACAAAGCAGCAGCTTTAAGTTAATGCTAATGTGTTTGCAGGCTGAGCCAGAAGCTTTTCAGGGTTATTACAACGTGCTGGGCATACAGCCCATCGATCTAAGTGTCTGGAGGAGACAAAAGTTATGGATTGACTCATTGTACAAATCAGCTCATCTGAAAGTCAAATTCTGCTGTTTGTTGCCATCAGTAATTTAGTCGTATTAAGTACGGCTGAGGATGGGTGGTGGTGTGGCCAGAATATTGAGATGGGATTTCAGAGGTCCCAGGAGCCATTCCCGGCATCACCACCACAGATTTCCTCTGTGACCTGGGGCAAGTCATTAAATGTTTTGGTTAAGTAGAGTTAGCGGTACCTCCTCCTTTTTCTGTTTTCACAGGGTGCTGTGAGGATCAATAAGTTAGAGCCATTTGTGAGGGGATCATATAAATATAAATACAATATCAAACAGCACCTTTGAACAGCGCATGCTCCGTGCATAACTAGATAATACTTGGCTTTGTAAGCCTGTCTGTATGTGTGCTTCATACCATAACATGCTTACATGGAAGCATGCACAGCTAAAGGGGCTAAGTTTTAATTTTGACAATAAATCCTGGATATTGGTTCTGGGCAGCTCTGAGAAGAGCCTTTGTTCACCTTTGTTCATCGTCAATTCCGAACTAGTACTCAGAGACTGTTCCAGTTGTTAAATGTGACACTGAAGTTCGTTGTGTATTAACAATGACAAGATAATGCAGACTCTGACAAGGACTTAAATATGTAATTCCCGTGTGCTGGGGATAATGGCATGCAGACTTCTCCTCCAGCAACTGCTGCTGTTGTAATCTGAAATTATTTAGGTGTTTAAATTTGGAAGATTTAATCCCGAAAGTAATTCAGTCCCATTCATCGTGAGTGCTCGACCAAGTGGGAAGAGTGGCTATCATGAGTTGTGGAAACTCTGATATTCAAATTAACACATATATGCAAAGTTATGTTTTAAGCTTCGTAACCTTATGAATAAACCAATGATAGTGTGGATCTCTGGGACATCTGACTGCTTGGAAGCAAAATATTTGTGTTTCATAGAACAACTTCATCCAGGCTGGTTAATTATACAGAACAGAAAGTTTTTCAACTCACTGCAGCAGCTTTAATTATGTTAGGCCTCCTAAATGGGTTGTGATGTGCAGCAATTAGTCAGAGATAGTTAAAGGTATTTCTTGTTCTCTAACATCTAATTATAAATTAGTTT
Source organism: Margarornis squamiger (assembly GCA_035222235.1). Classification (NCBI taxonomy): domain Eukaryota; kingdom Metazoa; phylum Chordata; class Aves; order Passeriformes; family Furnariidae; genus Margarornis; species Margarornis squamiger. The sequence continues at coordinate 2,118,118 of JAWWTY010000123.1, forward strand.
TATGATCATACATACTAGTCATGCAAATGTGTTTCTGTTGCTTTCTTTATTTTATCCATTGTTTTTCAGTGTGTGTTCCCACTTTGTCACAAAGTTCAGCCTTACATGGCTGGTGTAGAGGGGGACCTCATGCTTGGACTGGATGTTTTGAGCAGATGGATCTGGGTCTGTCTGTACGATTGCTGTGCTCCTGAAGTGCAGTTCTAGCCTAGGGAGCGCATGGAGTGCTGAGGCCTTCCCCACCTTCCTCAGTGGTGTTGGCTCTTTGGTGACTTCCCCTCCTGACAGGCATAAACCGGGTCTCCCTTCAGCCAAGTCCACTGTCACTATCCTCCAGAATTATTTGTATTTTGATATGCTCTATTTGAAAAAGTATCAGTAACGTGCATTTGGCACTCCATGTTTTTCCCAGGCTAGTTATGCCATCTTAGTTTTTCAACAGGACACCTGTTCCACCTCCAGAGACATCCTTTTGCCTTCCTACCCCCCCAACATCTCTCATCCCATCTTCAACTCCTGAAGTGAAACTGGAAACTGGCAGTTGTCACTTGACCTCCTTCTGTGCCATTTCACTGACCTTCATCTGGACCCATAGGTTAAATTCCCAATATCTTATATCATTTGTTTCATTTTAAGTTGAAGAAGTTTTCTGTTAGTCAAACTACTGTCCTGAAAATGATTTTCAAGTTCCTTCTAAAACTTCATTTCAACTTGTTTTGGAATATCTCTCCCTGACAAAGGGTTTCACTTTACATTTTTCCCCAACTTTGCTGTAAGGTTTGGAGAGAAGAAGCAAATAAATTTAAAAGTATGTGTTTATGTGTATATTTATATATATGTACATATATCAGTAAAACAGAAAATTGACTCACCACCTCTTAGCTCACTGAAAATTTTGGAAAGTAAGGGGGAGAAGACTTTTTAAAGCAAACAACATACTTCATTGTAAAAAAAAAGGGGCAGTGAATTTTAAATGTTTTCCACAAAATTCATGAGTCTTGAAAACTTTGGTTATCAAGATGACTATTTTGAATCTAAAGGTATTTTTCATGTGTTAAGAGAAGCAAAAGATGATGATCCCTTGGGTTTATTTTGATCTACAGTGGACTGATTCACCACTCACTGTTAACAACAGCTGAGCATTATTGGGATTTCTATTTCATGGCTCAGCACAGGTTTGAGGCTGTAGCAGTCCTATAGTCCTGTTCCAGTCCTTGAGCACATGGATAGCAGTTTAGTTTTTTACCTGCATGAAAAGTATCTCCACTAGGTATTTCCCCATTTGCTACTTGTAATTTTGGAGAGAAAACCTAATGCCCTTTCTTCTTGGTTCTTCTGAGAAAATGTGTAGGGCAGTGGTGAGATTTTTAACATATCCAGATGACTTAAATCAGTGATGCTTTACAATTATAATCTACCTAGAGGGAAGCTACAAAATTAGCTGCAAAGGAATTTTGCATATTGTGCCTTATACAGAAAGTGCAGTTTTCAGGAGGGTTTTGATGTTAAACAGGAAGGGACCTATTTATAAGAGCTCCTATTTCTATTTATTTCTTGAACAGAAAGTTGATGACTACTAGAAGTGAGTATTTATCAATTTTTAAAAAGATGAATTGATTCAAGTGTTGGTTTGTAAGCAGAGAGATCAGTGTTATGCTTTGAGCTGAAGCAAACATGGCATTATGGGCTCTCTTAATTTCTCAGTCTTTTTAAATAGTGACAGTGACTTAAAATCTTAATTGCCTGCAGTTAGAGAGAGCTCTGATTTACACATCTGTGCTCTGACCAGCAGAACAGCTGAGCTCCTTTCCTGCCATGATTTACTCTGTGGGTCTGGTGATTGTAGAGAGAGAAAGGTACAGCTAGTCCTCCCCAGATGCTGCCTCTTGCCTGTCTGTGTGGATATTTTGCAGCCATCACTGGATCTTCCATCTCCTTCCTCACTGGGACCTGTGGGAGTGTGTGGGATGCTGCAGGGACTGGTGTGGATTGCACACCTGGAAAGGAAGATGTCACTTGGAATTCCTTCCAGGATGCTTCTCAGATTTTATTGACACACTGCTTTGATTCAGAGAGACAGCGGAAATCTTGATAAATACAATTAAATCCATTAAGGCACCTTCACTGGCTGCCTCCTTGGCTCTGCCCTTGCCCTGAGTGCTCCCAGGTGTTCTCACACTCATTGGCTTCCTATGGTTGACACACCAGCTTCTTGACTGTCTATCGTTTAGGAAGATAAACATTTAATATGTCTTTTTTTTCCCCCATAAAATATATGTTGAACAATTGATTGAAAGGCAATAGATGGAATGTGCACACTGCTGAAACAAAATCATTATGTATTATGGAAGAAATTATTGGTTTTATTTTGAAAAGGAGGGTTTTTTTTTTCCCCTGGGAGATGAGCAGTGTTCAGCTGTCAGTGTTCCATAATAATACTGGGTAATGGTGTACAAGCACTTAAAAAGGTTTCTATTTCTAGTCTTTGAAATGACTCACTAATAATGTAGAGCTGGAGGTACTGGAATTCCTATCCTAGTGTATGCTGCTGCTGGAGATGGCTCCATTTTTCCCAAGGGAGATGAAAATACCCTGTCTTTTCTAACTGTGCTATCTATACAGCTCTGTACTGTGAGGGAGAGCGTATAATGAGCGATCATCTCTTAAATGACCCCCAAACCTCTGCTTTCAGCCCAGCATAAAGCACTTTGGGCATGGGGGAGCTGAGGGGTGTCCAGCAGTGAATTGTGTGCAAGGCAGCAATGGCTTTCAGAGTCTTCCTCTTGTTCCTTGCCTCTTTTTGTCATTCCAAAAGAAGGGTCATGGAGCAGCAAATAAAAAGCTTTTGCATATGTTGAGTTTCACAGACTTAATCTACTGTTTGAGGGGTGTTTTTGAATTGCCAATTAACATAAGCTATTATATGGGCTATGAAAGTGTTATTAGAGGATAAAACAGTGAAGAGGTCGTGTACTAGAGGCCCTTCCATCTGTAGGAAGAGGAAGAAGTATGAAATGAGTGGTGAAGCTTCCAGTGTGTCAAATTAATGACTACAGCAGCTGTCTGCTCTAATGGTGGTCAAAACATTTTAGACTAAATGCATTTGCTTGAAAATCAGCCATTTCCAATAGCTGTCTGGATTTAAAAGGAAGTTTTTGAAGTCCAGGATGAAAGGCAAGGAAAAATCTCTCAGCTGTGATTCTCTTGACCTCCATTTATTTCATGGAAGCAAAATTTGATTATTTGTGTGCATAGTTGCTGTCTGAAGGGTTTTAGTATCTGCTCAGTCCCTTGTTTGTCGTTCTAGGGCTGAGAACATCTTGTCTTGCTGTCCTGTACCTGGAGTCAGAGTTGCTGCAGCCTCAGCAAAAGCAGTGGTGGCTGCAAGAACTTTGTTTTTAATAATGTGGTTTGACTGCTCTCCTGGTTAATTAAAACCAGGGTTTAATTTTGTTTACGATTCTTCAAAGGCAAAAATACATTTGGAGAGTTTGATTATAAAATCTTATTGAAATAAAACTGACTTTGAGAATTATGTACTTGTACACCAGTTGGAAGTTGAGTTCTTTTACTACTTGTTAGGATGGTAAGCAGAGAGAGAGGAGATATGGCAAACCTGTTCTGTGAGAACTTTCAAGGTTTCAAAATTTGGGTTTATTTTGCTTTTACTTCCTGCTGATAACTCAGCACTAACCTAGGCTTGATGGCAAAGGTGGGTGCTTGGGAGCCAATTTGTTGTTACCTCTTGAGGAACTTAACTATGGTTCTCTGCTTATTTCTCAAGATGGAGAAATATATGTATATCTAGATGCATATAAATAATTAATAGTAATACATAAATTATGTAAAATGTATTAAGATATATAAAACCATATACATATTAAAATTTTAGTATGTATATATGGAGCTGCAAGATACAAAGATATCCTCTTTGTTATACATTTTTATTATCTATTCTTTATATTCTTCTTGCCCTTTTTTCCTTATCTCCTCTTTATGAAGACTATGTACACAGTTCATGTTTTTATTGCTAAAACAAATAAACAGATCTGGAGCTGCCTCTCTCTTACACAGAGGTGTTCGTGCCTACTGCTCTCCTGTGACCTACTTTTTGGAAATCCCAGCAGTATTGGATATACAGTGTCCAATCTGTGAGATGTAGCTGAACATTAATTTGTACTGTGCATACAGTTACTGAATATTTATCAAAAGTTCACTTGTATTAAAAAAATGACATTATTGTGGCAACCTTCCGAGGAAATGAAGGTGAGAAAAGATGAATATAATATGGAGTGATACAGCAGTATCAGTTCATCTTCTGAGATGTCCTCGTGGTCCCAGTGACAGGCAGTAATTGATGTGCTCTCCTCTCTTTGTCACTTCAGCTTATCTTCATTCTCATTATTGCCACCTGCCTGCTCTGAGTGAGCATTTGATGTGGGTGTTGGGATGGCTTTTGAACACAGTGCAGGCTTTATTTCATGAAATACCCTTTCATGTATGAAAAGGGCATGCAGAATTTTAAGTTATCATGAAATATCTGGCCTCTGTGGTGTGTGTTAATATATGGATGTGCTGCAAACTATTTAGGGCATAACTATGGAAAGTGTAGCTTTGATCCTAAGATTGTGGTCACTTTGGCAGAGAACACTAAAATGAAACCTCAAAGAACTTGGTAAATATTACAATTCAGATCTTCAGGGACATGAGCAAAGATCTAATTGAAAATAATTTCAGCAGAAATAATTTTAAATTAGAATTACTTCTGTAAAAGTGAATCTAGTGTTCAGATTACATTGCTGTCTGGATTTGATCACTGATGTAATCAATGTCCAACACAAGCAGTACCAAATCAAAGACGAGTGTGAAATTGTAAACTGTGGGGGTTTTTTGTTTTCTTTAGTTGACTTTAGTTAAAAAATGGCAAGTAAAACACTGTAGCATAGTATTGGACATTATGGATGATAAACAGACTTTGCTTTTATTGGTTGAATTACTGGCAAATGACAGTAATTTCTTAGGATTTTACAGTATAGTCTGTTTATCTTGGTATTTCATGTCCTTGTTAATTCTAATGGGCATATTGGTAATGACGACTAGCACAGTTCAAGTGCTCTTTTATTTTAACCACACTTTTTTTATTTTCTGAAAAAAATCATTGTTTGCTGTGCTGACTTTCTACCCCTGTGCTTGTCATTTGCCTTTTGGACCATTTGATGAATTCTGCCTTAGGTGAAGGTTTTAATTCCTGATTCCATATTTCTTTAGTAAGAATTAGCCTAGGAACCACTGAAGTCTGGAATCTCTACAAGCTGATGCAAAGTTTTTGCTACTGATGCACAAAGTTTTTTGAAGGGGCAGTATATGTGCAAGGCATTTTGAAAATTAAGTTCAGTTTCTAAATGTGCTAAGCTGCTGTTATGGCTTACCTGTTTTGTTTTTCTTTTCCCCGCAGGCTGGGTTTTTTTTGTATGCAACTTTTTTAAGTGTCTGTCCTCTGTTTTGCTCTCCATACACCTGGATGCTGAAAAATATAAATATTTAGACCTGTTTATGGCAACAGGAAAGATTGTTTTAAATTAAATATTTGATCAGGTGGGTTTTTTTCAATATACAGGGCTATTTGTATGTAAACAACCAGCACTGGCTGCACTAATTGTTTTAACATCAGGGAAGGAACTTGTACCTGCCTTGCCCTATTGTCTTAGCTGTTGATGGCCCCAACTTCCCTAAGTCAAGGTGAACCACCACACTGCTGTTATTCTGGTGCATCTCTAGCAGCTTTAAAATACTTTTTTTTTAAAAAAAAGAAAAAGTGGAAAATAAGTAGTTAAGTGTTAGAACTTAAGCACAAATGAGGCAGTTGGTTTTAAGTTTTAACATGCTTATGTTTGTAGAGCTTTAGTCAATTTTAGCAGCTTAAAATACTTTTGCTATGGGAATTCTTTCCATTGTACATCAGAGATATCAGTTTGTTACTCTCATCTCTTAACTGGGAAAATCTTTTATAGAACAATGAAATATTCAAAATCGCTTAAAAGATTCAGACCTGCAATTGCTATTAATTTAAAGGGGAGCCTTGTGCGCTCTGTAATCATTTAAGGAGCTTTGAAACAACTCATCCTTGATGTGTTATTTCTCTGCAGCAGCCAAGGTTTATAGTCTGCTTTGTACAAGATAAAAAATTCATTTTCATTGTACTGAGAGCATAGAATTGCTGTTCTGTATTAACAACAGAAACGTTATGAAAAAGTAATGTATTCTTTAAAATCAGCATGAAATATTCACCTAAAATGTCAATAAGACTTTAAAGGCAACATGAAATTTTCATGCATATTAAAGAGTAAAATTAATGAAAAGGATTCTAAGAACTAAATTATTAAACTCGTTAGAACAGTTGTACTAATACCTGTGGAATTTGGATCAGGTTTTTGGTTTAGTTTGGTGAAAAAAACGGACAAGCATGGTGACTTCTTATTAATGCCTTGAATTCTGCAACCTGGGATTGGTACATTAGTTTAAGGTGTGGAGGACCCAGCATTACTTATCTCCTTGGATAGAATGGGGGCTCTTTTTGGTCATTCTGTCAGGACTGTCCTTTTGAATCAAGACCTTATATTTGGGTGGCTTGTGTCCCTGAGAAGGACACACAAATACATGTGGTCTTTGCACGGGCTGAGTAAGATTATTCCCAAGTACACTGTGTGCTTTTATTGCTTGCTGGAATCAGTCAGGTTTTTGGGATCAGAATGAGGGCAGTGCTCAGGACTTTGGAGTAAATCTCCCATAAGCTGTTCCTTCCTTCCTGGGTATCAGAGTTAATAAACAAAAAGAAATTATGTTTCTTTTAAATGAAAATTAATGTTGTGATTAAGAAAACAAGTAAGGAATTTAGAGAAAGAGATGTGTCTGATAAGGCAGAAGGAACAGTCATTCTTGGGTTTCCTTCAATTGAATAAAGATGAGATTTGATTATTTGGGCAGGTTTCCATGACAATTCAGATCAGAAACGAAATTTCTGAAACACTACGGAAAGCTGTACTTTAAAGTCCTGGTTGCTTTCTCAGTGCTGAAAAAAATACGTAAAGAGAACTGAAGAAATGGGGAACGAATTATAGAGGAATATTATCCCTTCTCACTTTTTAAAAGCTGCTCTGAAATTATGTGTTCTCAGCTGTATTTTTGTCTGCAGTGTTAATGTTAGTTCAAGAGGAGATTCTTTTAGATTTATTCTGCAGGGGTATGAAAGATTTTGAAAGTGTGAAGTGAATGGTGTGTTTTGGAGAAAGGAGGAGTGGAAAACGAAACACTTGACATGAGTGATTATGTAGGTGTGCATGCCTGGCTCATGCCAGGTGAACCTACTCCATTTTTGGGTATTGATGCCAATTTACTGATAACATCTGGAAGAAATCCAGCTTTCCATTTGTTTTTTTTTTTTCCTGCTGGACTGGTCACTATTGTCTTCTAGGAAAAAAACATACTTTGAGAAGCATAAAGACCATTACTAATTTAAGATCTTTATACAATTTTATCAAGTTGAACAAGAAAGGTTTACAAATGAGTGTTGGTGAACACTGTGGCAGAAGTGAAGTCTACTGTTCAAGTACCAGTTTAGGCAACCAAGCCATGAACACTAATATTGGTTAAAATGGTTTGTTTTGACATTGTGTGTGTTCTGGAAAAGCTGTCAGTGCTAATTTTGACTACTTACTAGTTTTCTGTATTTTAAAATGCAGCTATAAGAAGTTGTCTTAATAGTCAGGTATAGCATAACATTTTAACTTACAGAACATCAGTGCAAACCAACAGAGAGACTATGCTTAAGTCTTTGTTATAATGTCTATTTTTGTTGCTATTGCAAACATCAAAATAAATGGAAAATCAGATTGAAAAACAATCTGAAGGCACTAAAATTAATGATTATCATAGTTTGCTGAGTACCCTAAATGCATGCCATGATTTGTGCACTCTGCTAATTATTTTAGAATGCTGCTTAATGAAAACACTACAACCCGGAACAGTGGTGCAGGGGAGATGCCTCTGTTGAGAAGGGACTGTTTGCTGAACAGTGGTGAGAGGTTTCACCTGCTTCAGCAGGCAGTGAAAGACAGCAGGAAATGTGGCAGTGAGGAGTTCAGTGGCAGGAGGATCAGACCCTCAGGGCTGTGCTGCTGCTCTGACTCACCTGCTGTGCAGCTGACATCAGAGAGACATGTGGCACTGCACAACCTGAAGCACAGCAGGTGTTTGGATGCAAATAAAACATACCAAGGTTGTGGTGTCACATGAGAATGCTGACATCTGATTTCCACATTTCTGAAGTTAATTTAAAAAAAAACAACAACCAGCCTTTAGGTGGCTTTCTGGCTATTCAGGATACATTAAATGGCAAGGCATTTTTTGAAGCAGTTCAGAGAGATCTTAAAATTCAGTTTCTCCAGTTTGAGATCAGGAATAAATATGTAAGAGTTGCTGAGCCTGGTGAGTCTGGGTTCAGAAGCTGCACAGTGTGCAGGTGCAGTGAGATTCCAGACACCTGAATGCTGTATTGAGGCTTTATACCAGCTTTTTGGGTGCATGCTTTCTGCAAGTCACTTTTGAGGAGTTGCTTTGGGTGTTGTGTTCTGCCTCAGCACACTTGGAGATGTGTCCTATGAAACATGGGCCAGGCGAGGCAGGTATCTATAGAAACAAGTGAAGTCTTTAACAATCTGTACCTTCACAGCTGCTGTGGTTGTATCTGCTGGATCAAGGACTAGAATAAGTGTAGTTAGACACTGGTGCTGTGGGTTGTAAATATTATCTAACATTTATAACTACCATCCTGCCTACAGCCCTGTTGGGGAAGGTGAAGGTTGCCTTTTGAGTGGCTCAAAATACGCCATGCTCTCCTGCCTGAGCAGACTTTGAGGGCACATTGCACCTCTCCAAGGGCTGTGCTGAGTCCCAGTGGCTCTCTAATTAGTGGAAAAAAGCAAACGGGCAATTCCTTTAGCACAGTTGGAGGCAATGTCGGAACACTTCATGCAGGGCTGAACTCCAATTCATTAATGGACTGTAGGCAGCTTTCTCTATATAGTAATGCCAAAATCCAGGGCTGTGTCGTGCCAAAGAACTGGCTATACCAGCACACTCCACACAAAATCCAGGCACTTCTTTCTCTGACCTTTGGCAGTCTGTTAACCAGACTTTGGGGAGATTTAAGCTGTCACTTTAAAATAATGCCAGAGAATATCAAGGCAATGTTGTCAGTGTGTCTACTTGTGGTTTCCTGGAATCTCTCTGATGATGATGTAAAGCTTTGAATCTTCACGTTGTGTAATATTCTCATAGGATATTCTTGGGTTTGGGTGCTTTGTTTCTTGAATTGTATCTCACAATAATTTTTAAAAATAGCTGTATTTCTAGTACTTCCCCTCATCCAAATTTATAACAGGTCAGAACCACAATATGACTTTTAAAATCATCCTCTTCACAAGGCACAACTTCATGATGAGACTGTATTAGACTGATGTAAATCAGTAAAGCTCCTTGAGTGGAGCTTCTCTTTTTTCACTCACTATTGGGGCTTTGAAATGCTGCAAGCCTCTAATTTGACATTTGTATGTGTGGCTTCATTAATTTTCTTCTGAGCTTAAGTTACCTGTGTAAATCTTGTGGAAAGACTTGATCATCCTAAAGGATACAAAGGCTCTGAAATACTGTCTGGATAGCTATGTGAAATGATGGAGACTTCCCTTTTCAGGCTGTGTTGGTTTGTTGTTTGGGTTTGTTTTTTTTTTACTGTGGTCTCTAATATTGGCTAGAAGAGGTACAACATGTTTTGTTATGGCTTGTAAGGAATTTGCAGTCCTAATAGAATATTTTGGAGGATCATTGCTGCAATCTGGGGACTGTCATCCACTTGAATTAATTTTTTTGCAGGTTGATTGCTGACTGACCAGATATCAGGTTATGCTTATTATTCTGGAAAGAGAATTATGTAGGGATTTAGGGATGGTCCTCTGTCTTAGTGGCATTTAAAAAAGGTTCATGGAGGTTCACTTTATATTGTCCAAATTCTGAAAAAGGTGCTGTTTGCCTGGGAGGAACATCCTGCTGGTCACTTAAGAACAGTTATCTTCTGGCTTAACTGCACTGAAAATATTCTCTTGCACTCATTTTCTTTTCCTCTTGAGATTCCCCTTCATGCATTCACAAAGATACACTGCTGCTCCCTGCCCAGACTCCCAGAGAGATAAATCCAGCTTTTGTTCTACCGGATTCTTTGAGCCTGGCACAGACAACGCTAGTGGCCTCATCTGATTAAATCTACTTCACTGCCATGCAACATGACAAATGCTTTTGGTTCAAGTTGAATGGTAAAGCTTTTGCAAACAGGAAAAACAGTTGTCAGCTGTCACTGTTGTGGGACCAAACACACATTGTGCTACAACAAGCAGACAAAAAAACCTCTGAGCCGTACAGCAGATCAAATGGGAAACCCACTCAGGGTACAGCCAGTTCTGTTAAGACAGAAGTGTATTTTTATCAAGACTTGTTTAACAACAGAGGGGAGAACATCTGTCAGCAATTGGTAATATGGAAAAATACTGTCTTTTGCTCTCAAGAAAGCACAGAAATGAAGTAATTACATGATTTTCAAGACAGGAGGTTTTGAAATCTTAATTTGTTTTGCTTGCAAATTTAGCTTTTGACTTAATTTGTTGTAAAAAAAAAAAATAAATATTAGGAATCTTTGAAAGAAAAGCTGCTTTGAGGAGCTTTGGAGAAAGCGCTTTGGCCGCAGTGGTGACTCTGCCTCAGAAATGAAGATATGAGAGTGAACTGGGGTTGAAAATAATACCTGGGTGTTTGCCATGGTCATGGCTATTGTGTCTCTTATGCAAGAGCATGCACACGTCCTTAAGCTTACAGACTTATCTACACAAATATATTTTTTCTGGCTAGTGCAGAATATCTTTGTCCAGTGTAACTAGTGCTTAGTCACATGTTTTCTCATACTTCTGCTGTGGTAGTTAGTTGTATTACTGGCAAATCAAAAGTCTCTGGGAGTATTTCTTACTGTTCCAGAACTGGACCAAATCTTTGTATTCTCTCACTCCCTCAACACTACTGAAGAAAGAAGTACAGAAAGTTCATTTATTAAAGGACATGGGAGAAATTTGGATATTTCTGAGTTACACTTCTCTATGTGTGTGTTCTTAACTCTGTTCTTTTTCTTTAATTAGATGAAAAAAGGAGCAAATATTAGCTTTTTAATTTTCTTAAGTGACTAAGAATATGTAGCTTCTGAGTTGGAGCTTCTTTTGAACTCTTTAATCTCAAATATTATAGGTCAGCCTCAAAGCTATGCCAAATTTATGCTTAATCCCAAACCAGATGGGCATCTTACCCTTTGGCAAAAAGTCCCATGTCTGGTACAGAGCATGCTGGCATTTCATTTTGGAACTGTTCTTCTCAGAGCTTATTCAATCATTTTTTATTTAAACACAAGTAAAGTCCAATCTCTAATAGAAATTCCCATTTTAAACCAAAGTCAAACAGAACATACTTATCTGTGTGTGTTTTCCACTCCGTTCCTGATCCAGAGATTTTTATGTCTGGAAGGTGTGGGTGAGGGAGCAGCACCATCCTTGAATTATGGCCCTGGCTCTGAATTTGGCCTGGAGAAGGATGTATGTAGATTGCTGTGCTAACCACTTTGGGCATGTCTGCCTTGCCATTTCCAGGCAGCCTTCCCGCTGCCTCCCTTCTGCAGGCTGGCTGGCTAGCAGCCAGCACTGACCCAGAGGCACAATGTGCAGGCTAATGCAATAAGTGCTGCTGGAAGCGTGGGGTAACCTAATGAGGCTGGCAGGGCTTGGGGAGCGCAGCTCGTTCCTGCCGCAGATGCGTCAGAGCCAGGGGAGGGAGGCAGGTAGTGCTGCACCTTGCAACATGACAGGCTGGTGGAGGGTGAATGATCTCTGCTCCTGCTAGAAGGCCAAGCCAATAATGATTGTCATCTCTTTTTCTGCCCTATGGCTCTTGTCCTTTACACCCCCTCAGACCATAAGGGGAACCTGCCTTCCTTAGGCTTTTCATACTGGACAGGGAAACATCGACGTGAAGGTCATAAGTGGCTTAATTCTCAAACTGTGTGCAGAGCCATCCTCGTGGATATATTTTTATAATGTGTTAATGGTTCAGTAGCTACTGGGAGGAGTAGAAATACTTGGGTCTGTCAGCTAAGGGGCACTAAAAGTCCACTTTGGTCCTTAATATAGTAAGGGCATATCATAATGACTGGCATTTTTTCCCTCTCAGCTTTGCAACCTTCCATTCGGTTTATTTTATATTATAGCTGTTCAGGAATTGCTAGAGCTTCCAGTTTGGAGGGGGTCATGTAACTGAAATAAAAAGAGTAATTTCTGCCTTTGCTCTGTTGAGGTGCCATCCCTCCCTGCTCTCCCAGGATCTCAGCACAGCAGAGTCAGGAACTTGTAAGTCTAGCAAGACTCAGTAAGGAAGATGATTTTTTTTTTTTTTTTTTCTCCCCAAGCTACATTTACAATATGCTTCCTTTTAAAAAAATTAGATCAGCATCCTCATTTTAATTAAATAAAAGACTGCTAGCTAAAGCCTCTTGAAACACGTAGCATAAAAAATAGGAAGGAAGCAAAAGAGAAATGACTGTGGAGATAATTTCATCTTGCAAAGTTGGGTCCTTCAGCTTAGTTTCCCAAAGCACCTATTGACGTTGGGAGCTGCTTGGCACCCCGGGAATGTCACGGCAAGCCGTGCTGTCAGCCTGGGGCTTGGGACTTAGTTGTGGTCATCCAAGGACACATGTCCTTAGAGAGGCAGTAAGAAGATCTTCTTGGGTCAGGTAGCAAGGAAGCTGTGAGGTGTCTCAGAAAATGTGTCAAAATACATTAATGCTATAAAGTATTTTATTAACAATTAGGAAGTGAATCAGCAGTCATTCCTGCTAGGAGCTGTTTCAAATGCTCTCAGCATTAATCTCTGTGCTCTCAGTGGAAACAGTGGTGTATATTTACAGGAGACACTTATCTAATTACTGGCCCTTAATCAGTATCTGTAGTCTCTAACCCTACGCAGAGACATGAGGAATGTCAAATTGATTGATTGTTCCCTCTGTTCTTTATCTCTCTTTTTCTCCCTTGTTCAGCATCAGAGGCCAAATTGTGTGTTATAGGCCAGGAAAAAGTGCTGTGGCACTACCTGTTGATGAATCCTCTCTGTGTGGGATTTGTGTTCTGGCCTGACAGTGCAGGTGCTGAGGCTGGCCTTGTGCCAGCTGCTGCTTCCCTCTCCGGCATGGAAGTCAGCTCGTTGGATCCAGCAGGGGAGCAAGGCAGATGCAATTTGTCAGTACAACGCATTTTTACTGCCCTTTGCTCTGTGGAGATCCTCCTTTGGCTTTCTTTCTATTGCTTTGTGATTGTCTCCCTTTTCCTAAGGGATTAAATAGATCACTTTGCTGCTAATGCCTAGATTGGCCTCAGATGTGTACCTTGCATCCAGATATTGGACTCTTGCACTTGAATATTTTTAAGGTGGTTGATGTAGTGACAGCAAATTAAACCAGATACTGCATTATAGCTTTATGTAGATAGTCTGTATAGATACAAAAAAGTATATCAAGTTGCCACCCCAGCCTCAAGGTTTAACTGGAATGTGCAAGACTATTAATTTGCTGTTAATACAGCATTTAGTCACTCTCTAAGGTAGCTGTAAGCACACGGTAGACTTAAACTGTTCCAAACCTATTGAAATACTTGTAGTGATCCTTAGGTTTAGGAGGAAGAGAGAATAAATTACTGTTTTGACAAAGTTGCTAGTCTTATAAATAGGACCTGTGGCTTCAAAGAGTTTGCCGAATTGGGCTCTGAAATGTTAAAGCTCCAGTTAGACACAAAAGCAGTTCTTTTGAGGATTTTTTTTTTTTTTTGAACTGGTAATAACGGTAGGGGCTTTGGACTTTGAAACTTTGTGTCACAGTGAAGGAGTCCGTGCTATTGGTGCTTTGAATATTGAGCACACTGTGCAATTGGCACCGTCCCTGCTGGTGTTGCATCTGTGACCGAGCTCTGAATCCACACAAAGGCAGCCTTTGTTCCCTTCTCCCTGACCCCAGTGACTCGGTGCCCTGCCAGGGTGCCCAAACCATTTGCTCCAGAAGAAAAGAAGCTGCTGTAGAGCTCTTGAAGGAGGAGGATGCAGGGCAGTTGGTTTGAAAGTGTTCAATCAGAAAAATAGGTGAATTTCTTTTAATGCCTCACTTTTAACATTTTAGGCAATGCATAATGGTACCGGGATACAAATTAAGATTTGTATTCAATGTTTACCTAGTCTATAGGGTTTAATATTTCAGTTTTTATGTTAGAAATGTTAACCAGGTGTGGATTTGAACCACTACAAATGGGCTAAAACCTGAACCTCACTAAGTTAAATCTCCCTGGCTATGGTTCTGTTTAGAAATAGAGAGCAAAGGTTCTGACAGCTATTGCACCCCCACTCTGATGCCTATAAGAAAAGTCCCTCGTACAAGAATTCAAGGACCATCCATTCAGTCTCAAAATAAATGAAGATGACTCTGCCTTCATGTAGGCTGTTGTTTTGGCTTGCAGCTTGCTCTGTGTTAATGGCTTGTTGGAGTGAGTTTTAAAAACTGAACCAAACCAGTGTTGGCTTCTTGCATAACATGCTCTAAGCAGATGCAAGAACCTGGCGTGGAAATCAAAGAACAGAGTTGTTTGGTGGATGTAGGATGAGGCAAAGCGCTTAACAGGGATCACTGTAAGGCAGTAGTACTTCACCAGCCTCTGCTGACTCTTAGAATGAGCATTTTGAAGGTGAGGCAGCTTCTTTTTAATCTAATTCAGTGGACTTGGACCCAGAAGGAAGGCGATTTGTCAGTGTTTCGTGGAGCAGATGGTTGTATACAGATTTGGACTGAACTATTTCCATTTCAAGTCTTCTGTAGCAGTAGGAAAAATATGATTTCAGTCTCACAGCTATATTTATATCTGTAATTGCTGGTTAATACAGTTCTGGTCAGAGAATTTGGAGGATCATTTATTTTGTTAGGCAGACAAGAGACAGCTTCATCCATTAGCACTAATCCTATTTCATGAGAAGCTCAGTGTCTAAGGGTTAGACTGATTTGCATTGCATCTTTGTCCTTCTCTAAAAGTGGAGGAAGGTTTGGCTTAGAGTTTCATGGATAAATCATGGATAAAGGTTGTTGTTTCAACACCTGCTGCAAGGTGTTCCTTGAAGGAATTGGGTGGCATGCCAAAGGAAGCCTAACAGCTTTTACTTCATGGTTCCTGAGTCAGTACAGCCTGAGATGCCTTGGGTGGTGAAGGTGGGAAATGAAGGATGTTACTTAGAATAAATGGAATGGGATTCATTATCTGCCCATGAGTCACCTCAGCTGGAATCTGTCTGGTCATTGTTTTCCCTAATAGAAGAGAAGTGTACACCTCATATGAGTGGAATCCCAGCTAGAATGGGTGAAGGACAGCTGAAATATGCACATTCCTGTTGGTTTTCTCTTAATGCACTACAAGGGGTGCTTGTCTTGATTTCGGCTTTTCTGGTATAAGCCTCGGGCAAATGAATCAGTGCAACACTTTCCAAAGGGCAAAGGTATTTTTCCTCAGAAATGAGCTTTGTTTGTAGCACTTGAAGTTCAACATGTACTCTTTGTAGGGGGCCCTCTCAACTTTTTAAACTACAAAGTAGGCACTGTAAAAAAGTCAAGTTTTTATTATGCTCTAAATTCCCTGTGAAATGGGTATGTGGGAATTGTGGCAAACAACTGTAGACAACTGTAGGAAACCCTACCTTGAGAATGCCTGTGATCAACAGAATCAATTTGCTTTGTCTTGAACCTTGAATTATGCTTCCCCTTAAAAGGGAAAGGGGGGAAAATGAACTAAAACTGGCATGTTTTGTCAGATGGCAGTAATACATGGAGTTGTCATTTTAAGGCCAAAAATATACAGTAGCATATGTTAAATCCAGCTAAATACCTCTTGTAGTTAAAGCACAATGTATTCTGAAGTGGGCTAATACCCTGGAAAAGTCTGAGTTGGAGCTGGCAGTTACATTGCTCTTGCAGAAGCCTAAACATGTGCATACATGTGGCCCAGAGGACCCAAATTTGCAGCTTTGAAAAGGATGATAACATGAGTTCTGCTAGGGAAAAGAAAAGTGTTCATTCAGCAGCATCACAGAGTAGGCTGACAGGAGGTGGAAGCAGTAGAACTTGTGCAGGAGATGTCTGAATTTGGCAGGAATTTGAAACTGAGTCTGAAATGAAGTCGGTTGCGTGCAGGCAGAATGAATGTTGAGCCTGAACACTCTGTTCAGTGTGAGGACGGTACGGGAATGAGCGATACTGCCATCTGAAATTTGTCAGAAGGCTTGGGCAAGCCTAATGCTGGGAAGGGTGGGAATATGGTCTCAACCAATTCCGATGAGGTTTTTTACTGAATATGAAAGCTATTTAGCTGTTAACGGTTTAATCTGTGTTTCTTATAATTTTCAACTTGTATCGGTTAAGAAAATTTGTGAAAAGCTGGCATATGGCAAAGGTGGTGCTATGGATGCAATGTGGAATGATTTTCTTCTCAGAATACTTGTAAGTATATATTTTAGGTTGTAAAGGACCATCTAAGACAATCATACCTTTTATAGACTTTAAAAATTATTTTGAGTATAGAAAAGCATTAAAAATAAATGCAATTCAGTCATAGAGGAGTGATGGTGGGTGGGTAGGAGAAACAATAGCCGAGATTGATTTGAAAAAAAACCCCCAAATTATTGAGGGCATCATGTAGCTTTTATTTAGAAATCATTTACTGTGGAGAAATAGAGCAACAATAAGAAAAAAATTCTTCAATTACTGAATGTGTAGTTGAGGCAAAGTGGGAACATGTCATCTAAACTAATATAATAACCAAACCCCATTACCTTAGTTGTCTTACTTTCTTTGTGACCATTGAGAACTTACTGGGGAGCAGTGGAAAGAGAGGTAGATCATGGCATATTTGAGAATGTAGAAAATTAATGCATTTTTTCCTAATTTTTTTTTTATTTTTTTTAGGTAAGTAACTGAAGGGGACATGAAGAATTGACATTTAAATGGCCAGCATGTTGCAAAAGGTATTTCAATTTAGATTTGACAAGAAATGTGTGAATAATTAATGAATATTTTCCGGTTTGTAAAAAATTTAATTCTTTCTTTGTTCACTGAATGATTGAAGGGGTTGAAAATCAGCGAATTTTGTGGTTCTGTAGTAATAATAATGTGGTGAGGATGAATGAAATACTTAAGTATCATGCTTGAAATTTCTTTCTGCCCCAGTCTTTGCCTGAGGCCAGATGAGGCATTACAAATTCTGCTGGTCATCACTGCAAAGTCTGTTTTACATGCTGATCATGAAGTGACAGATGTCTTGCATCTGATTTCTCAGAGATGATACCACTAAGTAACTTTGTGAAAGCTAAACCAGGCTCTGATCCCTAAACAGCCCCTTCCTTGCCAGCCAGATGGGTATGGAGGTATGTGAGGGCTTATCCTGCGCTGGGAATCAGTGTCTGCAAATATGCTGTGAACAAAATCATCAAGCTTCTGATGGTGACACCCACACACAAGCTTCAAAGCACACCCTGCTGTATTTTGCTTGCTGTAGTTCTCCTACTGATTATT
Source organism: Margarornis squamiger (assembly GCA_035222235.1). NCBI lineage: Eukaryota > Metazoa > Chordata > Aves > Passeriformes > Furnariidae > Margarornis > Margarornis squamiger. The sequence continues at coordinate 2,135,849 of JAWWTY010000123.1, forward strand.
TTTTTTACATCACTGATAATCAATTACAGTGTTGTCGAATGTTTGTTGTCACATGTAGTCCTTGTTGAAATCTATCAGGAGGGTGGAGGTTGAGGGGAGAGCGATGGATATGGACAGCAATTCCAGTTAATGCCAATTAGGGATGGGAACACAAAGCTGTTTGGAAGACTCTTCAGAAAGGATGGTTAAAGAAAGAGCATTCTGTCTTACAAAAATGTCAGTGTTTCCTAATTAGTCCCATTAAAGTGAAAGTCATACTTCTTAATATTTTTGACAGAAGGGTGGAAAGAGGAAGATAGACCTATTGATTAGGAAGTGTATGGGATACAGAAAGTAGACTCAATTTCTGCTCTCAGTGAGGCAGAACCGAGATTTATCTCTGTATTTTCTACTTCTGAAAAGATTATGGAGTCTAATGGGTTGTTGCCTATCACTAGATTTTGAGTTAAACACCAAACTATATTGCACACAAAAATTCAGTATTCTCTTGACAAGATTTTCAGCTGAAAAACTGTCTGGTATTGCCTTATAGACTTCCTAATATTGGTTGCATGTAACTACTTTGTCTTTTTCTGCTGTTCTTTCTGATTTTCCTTTCTCTCCACTGGGATTTTACTGACATAGAAATGTCAGTACACAAAGCCTCACCTGAAGCTGATTTACTGAACTGAGTTTGGGAATATTTCAGCTTAAAAAAGTCCAACTGCAACTTTGGTTGCACTTGATTATTTTGATTTGCATTTTAAGCAAGAAGTATTTTGAGTGATGTGGTATAAGCATATTGCAGCCAAACAAGAAAACAAATCTATTTGTTTCTCTCCTGAAACTTGCTGTAGTTTTACTGGCCCAGAGGTCCTTGTGAACAGAAGCACAAATATATCAGTGTGTACAAGCTCTGCTTATTATCACTGAATAAATGGCTTTGTGGGAACTAAGAGGTCTTTTAAGTTCCTAGAGAATGCCACAACACCATTTTAGCCTTTGAGAAGAGAAGGCACTTGGCTAACATTAAAACAAAATGCTGCCATTTGTGCCTACTTTTGATTTATTTTTTTTTTCAATTTGAGGAGCTAAACATTAAGAAAGCCTCCAGTTATTAAGGAGAGGCAAAACTTCCAGTAATTTGGGGATGGAGGTGGAACCTGCAGTAGAGTGTAGTTGTCACCATCTGCAAGTGAGGTTCTGAGCACCAAATAACCCCCCAGTTATTTGGAACTGATAAGGCTATATAAAATCAGCATTAATTACTTGTGCACTCATTTTATATAGCAAACAAATATTAGATCTGGTGCAATGCTTTCTGAATGCCTCATGTATTTACTAAGTGTAAAATTAAGCCAAGGTGGTCCTGTATAGATTTATGTCTTGTGGGCTGCATTAGGATACATTGTGGGGAAACAGATATCGTGGCATAAAAAGATGAAATTAGAATGATTTGTTTCAGGCAATTTAGTTTATTACATTTGACATCTTATGAGGTCTCTGAGATATAACTAGAAGCTTTCTTCTGGAAGCATGTCGTGTCCTGTCTGCCTTAATGATCATCAGTAGTGGGTTGTTATTCCTTTGGTGTAATTATGTGCCTTCTATCAGAAGCCAGCAGAGACTCTGCTGCTGAGGAATACAAAATTCCTTTAATTTTTATGGGAATAATAATAATCTAATTTTATATTATGCCTTTGAAAGCTTTCAGAGGTCATCTCAGTAAAGCAGACATTGCTCTATGAGCCACATCATTACCATTTCAAGCAATGCTGATTCTTGAAGGGTAGATTCACTTTTTTCTCCTCCATTTTTGTTTGTTCCATGAGATTTTTGTCTGTTGAGCCATATGTGCAAGTTTGAACTCTCAATTACAGGCCTTTACAGTCTCAGTATAACATTCACAGTTCATTCAGGTAAATGCTGAACAACATGCCAAGGCGAGGGATTCTCAGAAGTCCATCAGAATCCTCCAGGATTTCAGGTTCTCTAGGAATTTTGCCTTGCCTTTTAGAAGCAGTGGTTTCTAGCCTGTATGATTATAGAGGTGCCACTGGAAACATGAACTGTGTTCACACGGATTTCTCCAGAGGTAGGTGTTCTCTTAGGACTTGGCAATCTGACCTCTGTGTGTGTATCTGTATTTTATATCCCAGATCAAAATGTGTTTATTTGCCCTTGGTGGGTAACAGGGCGCCCAGTGTTGTGCTGTGCGGCAGGGAAATGCTGCCATGTCTTTTATTCCTCAGGCCTTTGATAAAAGACACTTAGTGCATTTTTGGCACATGCTTACCCTTGCTTTCCATGGAGCTGGGCAGCAGCACAGGCTGCATCCTTTCTTCCCTTTCTTGTCTCTGGCTCAGCTCTGAAGAGCCGCATTTTTTGTTACTGGTGATCCTGAACTGAGGCAATTGCTACAGAACCTGATAAAATGCTGAGGGAAGCAGTGATTTTTCTTTGGAAAACTGAGGCAACTGGTGGGGGGTTTGACATCCAACTTGACAAGAGAATTTTCCTGGACTCTTCTTAATGATCATCCTGATGGTTTTTCAACACTGGAGAACCCAAAACCTCTGTGAATAGTAACTGACTGGCAAAAGCTGCCAGATGTCCTAACTGGGAGACATTTATTGTGTCTTATTTGATCTGTGTGTTTTTGCTGTGTCTTTGTTTTTGAAACATATGGCAAATCCTGTACTTTGAGAATATAATGTTCATATTGATGCCAGGAAGCTTTTAAATAATGATTTGATTTTTGTAAGAAAACCTTGTGTTTGATGCAAAGAATACTAAAGAATATGAAGTTGATACAGCAGTAGTAAGTATTGATAACTGTAAAAACATAGTGTCATTTTGGGGGGAAAAAACCCTATGCTTTTTATATTCAGTTTTTGTGGTACTAAGAGGATGTCAACTAACATTAGTGGAGAGCAATCAAATTTTGGAATTGGAGCAAAGGGAGGATGTAATTTTGCTTTGTTATGTCTCTACTGGACTTGGAAGAGTTAGGAAAGAGCTACATAATGCCTAATTAGTTTATAACTGGCTCATTGGTTAGTCCTGATAACAAACTGGGAAGCAATGGGAAAGGTTTGATTTACTGAAATGAATACAGAACTGGATCCTCCACTTTGGTTTGGAAAGCTGGGAATTAGCCATGCTCTACAGCCTGGTTTCACCTGGAGAATTGTGTGGATTTACTGTAATCTGTAGTTGGACACTTCCATATTTTTATTTGTATGTGTCAAAAGGTTCAATTCACAGGTGCTCAGTAACAAATGACACATTATTTTTCCCCTTCAATAAGTAAAGAAGTTTTGGAGATCTCTGCTCTGCTTTGCTCAGTGGCTTACCAGGAATGGTATTCTGTAAAGTAATGGTGACTTGTAGGGTAAGAAGTTGTCTGAGGAAAGGAAACTTGTTTTTCCACAGCATGAACAGTTGATATTTTTACCAGGTATTTTTGAGCCTGAGATGTCCTTTAATCCAAGCTGACTCTGAGTACTTTTGCCTATTTGACTGCGTCTCACACTGGTGGTGGCATTTTCCTTTAGATAACTTCACTGTCATATTGATGAAAAGGGCTGGAAGTGGAGGGCATGTGAGTTTGAATTAAAATTTTTACAGTTAGCAGTGGAAATTAAGAATGGACAGAAGGATCATATGTATGCACCTTTAAAATATTTTCCTTCTTAAAAAATGGGTGCAGCACTTCAGGATTTCTTCTGTGTGTACACTAAAACGGCATCTTTGGAGATCAGTGCCCAAAATGCTTGTATGCACAAACACATGTATATCTTTAAATTCTCTCTAGATATATAATGATGTCAAGTGGTGGCTGTTAACTGCCTGTTTGGACTTTCTAAGGAACAGATCTGAACATCTGAAAAAGGCAGGATAGCATTTCACATGAAAGCGTATTTTTGTTGGCAGCTTCAGGGCACATGAAAGTTTAAATGGGCATAATGAATAAATTACCCTTTGACTTTAGTCTGTTCCTTCAAAACAAGAATGGAATGGTGCGTGGTGAGTTTGCACTGCTTTTTGCACCCATGCGTTTCTTTGTAGGTAAGAAGCCCATTTTCTCCATAATAATTTAATCCATCATGATCTCCCTTGTATTACAAAAAGCAAGAAGAAAAGCATTTTTATGGTAACCAAAATGAGCATGGACAAGTCATGGTTATTTTCTTTTGATCTTCTTGAGATCTGTGAGTGCAAAATGGGAGGGATTCCAGAGTGTCTATGAAGACTTAAAAGTACTTTGCATTTACTATTGATTTTCACTTGGAATGCTTTCAGATGCCAGGACAATTAGCAACTGAGCTGAATCCAGCTGAAGAGGGACTCTGCTCCCTCAGAAATTGCGTCTAATGGGCCGTAAAGGCACACAGGATAATTCCAGTGTCCAGCACTAGTCTGAGCCTGGACTGCCACCAGAAGGAGTGGGAAGTGGGATGCACTGGCCAAGGGCTGAATCTGTGACTGGGTAATAGCTGGTTTAAGATATTGTGTAGCCATGCTTGAAAATAACTTCCAGTTTAGTGGCTGGGGAGGAAATGTGTGTGGAAAGCATCTCTCGCTGGAAGCAGTCACGGTTTAAGAAGCAGATTGTATGTGGCCCTTCGGTGACTTGTTCACTTCTGGTTTGGAGTTTTCCCTTTGCTTTTTCCCTGAGCATAAAAATAGAAGGAAGAAGCAGCTTCAAATAGGCTAAGATCTCACAAAGTCACTTTGCTTTCTTTAAAAAAGAGCCCAAAGTATAAATCCCGAGGAAGTGTCTCATGTGATCCTAAGTTTTTCCACAGCTTATTTTTCAGATAAAAAGTAAAACCTGAAATGTGAAACATTGACTGCAAAGAGCAACAAGTTGGGTGCCAATTTTTTTTTTTTGTTACTCTTTCTGCCAAAGCCCTATTTATTTTCTTTTACCATGAACATGGCAGACAAAAGGACATTATGTTTCTCCAGTGAGAGAATAGGTACTTGTTATCAGCCAGATAAATCTCTTACGTTCTGTTTATAAGCATATGTTGAGAAAACACTTCATTCTAATGCAGCTTTTGCACTTTCTTTATTGTGCCAGAAGAGATGAAAACATATGTCTGGCCACTCTGCAGAGCTGCTTTTAAAGATAATCTGCTTGTTTTAATGTTTCAGACAATCTCAGATAGGATGTAAATGTGCAATATTGTTGGTTTTGCTTTTCTCCTTCTGTCTTTCAGTGCTATTTCTGGCACAGGTGGAGTTTGAAGATGGGCCAAGGTACTCATCCGTGCCAGGGTTTCAAACACCATCAAGGACTAGGGAGTGTCAAATGTCCTCCTTTTGAGCCTGTGCCTACCTCTAAGTGTGTGTGTGCGCTGCAGAAATTTCACTCTCTTAGGTCTTGAAGTGCCACTTAAAAATGGACATCTAATCTTGTGTTGATCTGAGTGTTTCATGCATGTTCTCCTCTCTTTGAGGGTTATTGTTTGGTTGGCTCTGTTTCAAGAGTCAATGGGAAATCCATTGGAAGTGAGGTTTGTGCTGGATAGATAGAAGTGTTAATGGTAGAAAGTTTTTCATTGACATCCTTGAGGGCAAACCAGGTCAGTCTCATCACTCTTGTTACTGTAATAGATTGGCTTGGTTTTTTTTCCTTCCTAAAGTATCAGTGGTGTGTAGTTAACACAACTGTTTTTATAAATAATTTTCTTCCATAGGCAGTTTTATCATGGCATGAACAAATACTTTAGAAAATTATAATATGCCCAATTTTTTCATCTATAAAGGTGAACAAGCTGAGGGAACAAAATATTGCCTTGAACATATACCTTGGGTTAGAAACACAGAGCTTTTAATGAACTGTCAGATCAGCAATCTGTGTACTCCCACCCAGAACCCTTCCTCCAGATTTCTCTGGGAAGGAGGGAAAAGGCTGACATATTTTAGAGTGAGTGCACACCCAGTCTGTAGTTTTTACAGCCACCCATGGCTGTAGCGTCTCTGGTGCAGAGGCCGTGTCACTGCAGAGGTGGAAACCCAAAGGCAGAGGGAGTAATTTTGATTTCCTTTCTGTCCTTGGGGCCTTCTACCTGAAGAAGCAAGCTGGTGAAAGCTGGGCTGCCTCGTTGTCTGCCCTTGTTTTGCTCAGACTGTAACCTCACAGCAATTTGTCTCCTGAATTTGTAGCCATGAGAACAAGTTATGATCTGCTGTAATAGTAATTATATTAACATAAAAGGTCATAAAAGTGGTAGGGAGAAAGCTGTGTGTATCAAAGCTTTGCAATCAGTTTCCTTTCCAAAAATTTGTAGTGAAAAGGAATGAGTATCAAAGTGTGTGTATGTGTCTATGTATGTATATATGTATGTGAGTGGGTGTGGAGTGTATAAGTGTATGTTAAATAAAACAAAGCCCATATTCATGGTTTGAGAGGAACAAACATTAATGAATCTATAAATTCTCTGAGGGGAGTCAGCTGATGGCAGATGTGTTTAAAAACTCAAAGCCCTTGGATAAAATCCTGCCCAGTAGTTGGTAATAGACACTTTCTGCTATGTTGAGCTCTTTTCTTTAGAATTTACACACAAACAGCCATTTTTCAGATGGGAATTGGGTTCTTTCTAAGGAGTCTCTTCACAGTTTGTTAAAGTGATGTATAAGTGAATGCAAATGGTTTAAAACAAAGCCACTAAGCAAGGCCTTTGGAATGATGCAAAACTTACTTTGGTGGTTGTGGAGTTGCAGAGAACCTACAGCTGCACCTTTTGACAGGAGAAATTGCTTGGGGGTGAGTGTGAGGACACGTCCAGTGGAAGGAGTTGCTGGGATCCACATTTAGCAACTATTCAAGGAAAGCAGTTAATAGTTTCTGGGCTGAGCCATTAGTCTTTCAAAATATAAAATGGAGCAGCAGCTGGAAAAACCTGAGTTTTGCAAAAGAACTGGGCAAGTACTGAAGCAAAAGTCTGATGTAGAATCCTCTATAAATAATGTCCAAGGTTGGACACCTGTCCTGAAATATGCTGGAAACAGAATTAACAGCGACTGTCTAGGAGACCACAGGTGGTGTTTGCAGAGGAGGGGGGAGGAAGAACTCTCCTCCCATTTAGGAGAAGGCTAATGTGAGAGTATGTGCCAGCTTTATTTATATCCTCCTGTTAGGGTTAGCTGGGAGCTGCCTCCTGCTCCATATCTTTCCATAGCTCCACACCAGGAGTCAGTCTGTCTCTCTGAAGAGTGGGACCTCTAAGGTGGTCACTTCAAAAATTACTCTAGTAATAGTCTTGCAACTGTAAATACACTGTTAATTAATGAACTGTTGCTTGCCTTGTTCCTCAGACAGCTTGAAAACGTGCAGTGAAATAAACTTGGTCTGGACATTTGGATCTGAAACACATTTGTCATCAGTAAAAACTGCATTTCAGCAAGGCCTGAGGGGTCTGTTTCTCAGTGTTCTCTCAGCAGTAGCTACAGCCTGGTGCTTGGGGAAGAGTAGGAACTGGTACTTCCCCTGAATAATCTCCTGGCCTCCAGCTGTTTTCAGCTCAGGGGATTTCCTGAGCTGGATATTGTCCCTGTGAGTTAATAACCCTCAATAGTTTTCTCTTTTATGAACTTGTTCCTCCCTGAGCTGAGGTAACTCCTTCTCTCCTGCTAAATGAAGGGAAATTCCTCCCACCACCTCTGCTCCAGATGCTGTGCTGGGCCACACAAAGCCTGCTCTCTTGGAATATGGATCGTGTTCTTAGATTCAGGAAGGAGGAATCCAGAATAGGGATAGTTATTGCAACAGTTGAAGTATCGTACTGAAGAGGGGCATGCGGTCAAGAAAATACCAAAATACTGAAAGAAGAAACAATACCATGTTCCAAAGACAGAAATCCTTACCCAAGTGATGAGGCATTGGGTCTTGGCAGTGGCTGACTGTTTGTCTTGTCAGTGCTCTTGCTTTCCTAAGTATGGCTTTATTTATAAAATATTAGCTTTCAAAAGAAAGCCATCAGGAAATGAATAACTGTAGTCACAGCTGGGTTTAAAAAGGGAAGATGAAATAGGAAGCTCCATCCATTTTGTGTGCTGAATGATGCAGGACTTTTGCGGAAAAGCCTCTATTGGTTCTGTAATACAAGAAATTAATGTACTTGATTTTCTTATTTTTGGCATTGCACATTGTTCCTGTCTTTCAAAAATTGAAAATGAATTTTATTTTTTTTATTGGTTTCTTCCTGATTTTAAAGTTACTTTGTTACAGTGTAGAGACTTAGAAAATGCATGAAGAGTAAGGGACAGAGCCTTATCCCATGGAGCCAAAGCAATTTCCATGAGGTAGGTAGGGCTGCTCAGCAGAACATCCCAGCTTTCTTTCATCCTCACAGCACACCTGGGATCGCTGGGGCCCTTCCATCCAGGCTCTGAGATGCTGTAGCATTAAATGTAAGCTGTGGTTTTAGAGGCTTCTGGCTTGTTCTGCTGTGAATTAATTTTCATGGGAATGGCAGAAAGCTAATTTATCCCTAACATGGCAGCCAGATTTTCAAAGCTGTGCTCCAAACCATGCATATTCTAGAGGTTTTCAGTGAAAGGGTGCTAAGAATTTTCTTAAAATAAGCTGTTCTGCAGACACGATTTTTTTTATAGACCTACGCTGCCAGCCTGAGCCTCCAAGCACTGAGAGGGTTTTTAGAGAGGGTTTTTAATTTGGTATATTAAGAAGCAACGTGCCTTGTACTGTAGATTGTTGGACAATTGCTCTCTGCACCACAGCAGTAACATCTATTGGTGTAAGAACTTAGTCTGGTTTGTCTAGTTCCTAGTCAGGGACTTTTCAGAAAATATTTTGCTGCTCTTTAAACAATTTGTGCTTTAATTGCAAGTGGGTGGAATGGTAAAAATGCTGAGAGCTGAACCTCTGTTTAAATAGTTTGGCATGTTATGGTATTGCCAATAGTTTATTGCTGTTAAAATAAATATTGCTAGTACAATAGCAGGAATTAAATTTGAGTATTCAAATATTGTGATAGGACCTTTCAGTAAAATACAAGTCCATGTATTTATGCAGGTACCACAGTGGTATGAAAATATCCACAGAGCTGAAATTGAGTTTCTTTTACACATATATGGAGTATAAATATGATAATCCTCCCATTGCTGTTCCCTTAAAACTCATGCTGTCAGTCTTTGGAAGATGCTTTCAAAGGTGAGCTGTTCTCTGCACACATATATACCAGGTTTTGTCTTTTTTTTCCTTTCTGTTACATCATTGGGATAAAATCAGCTTGAAAATTGTATTTTTCCAAGGTTTGGGAGTGGAGGTTGATGATTATTAAGTTTATTTTTGAGTGTGTGATGGTGTTTTCATGAGCTGTAAGTCACTTTTAGCTCACTAAGATATATGAACACAGAATTAAGAAAAATAATGCTTAGGAGTTATGAATTCTTTTAGTTTTTTTACAGGAAGTGTCTTTCATACCTTTCTCCAAACAAAACGAAAAAGGTTAAGTAGTTTGTGCTGTTTAATCTACTTTATAGTTACCAACCACCAAAGAACAAACTATCTTACTCGTCATTTGCCTTAAAGTTAAGGCAGTTACAGCGTGTCAGAAGCAGTTAAAACCCAAACTGTGCCCAAATCCCGGTTTCCAGGGGAAGCAAAGTTTTTTATATGGGACCGAAGCGCAACATTTCCCTGAGAAAGGCCAGTGCTCTGGAATGAAGGTTAAATGGGAATGATGGTCCCCTGCCAGCCTGTCAGAGAGCAGGGATCGTGTAATGTTGTCACTACGCCAGATGACAGGCCAGGGCAAGAAATAGCTTTGGAATAATGTTCTTCTTCTTCTGTGAGCCAGTCAGAAGCCCTAGCTGGGGTAGCAGGGAAGTTATTTTAAAAACACTGCTAATTAAGAGATTACAAGTGTTGGTTGCTCTATGTTGTAGTTTACTTTTAAAAGATTTTTTTTTTTAAAAAAACAATATCCAATATTTAGTTAATTGTTTCCTGTTTTTTGCTTGTGTTGCTCCACTTTGCTCAGTAATAGAAAGTTGCTATTATTTAAGCAAACCAGACTTTCAATCAGAAAGTGTCTACTTAATAATTGTATTATTTTCTGCTGAGGGGGTCATTGTGCCATGATTTAATTTTTAAATCCTTAATCTCAATGAAACAAGTGCTTGTCAGACAATTGCTATGCCAATAAAACTGGAATTTTAGCTGCTGAGAGAGATTTCTTTACTATTTTAGCAGAACATGTGCATACCTAAATACAGCTTTTCTATATGTTTGTTTTCCCTCGGCTGTGTTTTGGTTTATCATGGCATTTAAATGGTCAGTTAATAATCTCTGCATCAATATTAAAATCCTGCTTTAAAGACAGCTGTCAGGTACATGGGGCAGCTGGACACGAGGCACCTGAATGTTCAGTCATTTGAAATCTCAATCTTGTTCTCTTTGCCACTTGGGTAACTTTTGCTGATTTTGTCTTTGAGTGAGAAAGGCTTTTTGGAATGTCAGATATTTTGACTGTTTCCATTTGCTTCCTTTTGTTGGTGTTTTAAAATCTGACCTTTTGGCAGTGATAGAGCAAATGAAGTGTCTAGCAACGGGATCCTTTTTGTGGTGACCAAATCTGTGACTGTGTTTTTAGCTTGGCATTCCCAGCTCTCCACCCGGCAGTGCTGGGTGCTGATACTTTCCCAGACCACTGGAGCTGTTGCCAGGAGTGTTTACTTAGCACGTTCTAATCACTGTACAGACGTGAAGGGAGACTCAGTGCTACCACTGGGTATCATTTTCCATCCTCAGGTGACTGATGGCAGGGAGGGACCTGCCAGTCCTGCCTGTAGTCTCTGCTAGTTGAGCCGGGGAGCTTCTCTTCTCAGTTCTCCCCTCTGTTGTGCAGGTGGGAAGCTCAGGCATGGCCCCTTTTTAATTAGGCTACTTTCACACGTCTATGTTGAAGGGAGAATACGTAAATGCACGTAACTTAGGTATGCACTGCTTGGGTTTCAGCTCTAGGTGCTGTGACATTAGCTCTTAAGCCCAAATGATTGCTACTAGGTGTGGCTCTGTGGGGTTTAATATTTTGCATGGTAGATTTGAGTCATTTCAGATCCTGAAGGGCTGGGGCTGGTGCCCAGCTGTGGGCAGCATCTTGGGCAGGTACTGCTGCTTGCTGGTTCTGGCTGGGGAAAGTGGGGCAGGAAAAAAGTCTATTTAATTCCCACGTTAAGAAGAACCTGTATTTTGTGAGGTTTGAAACCAGAGAACCTATGCAGAGCTTCAAAATAGTGTCACATGAAACTTGAGCAAAATTGTTTTCTTGGTGCATAAAAATCGATGTTTGCTTATGGTGTCACATCTGGCAACTTAGAAGTGTTGCACATGAGACGCCGGTAAAACTGATTTCTTTTTTCCCCCGCTTTGTTTTTATCCTGTTCTGTTTATCTCCAAGAAGAAACCCAATACTAGTTGCCTTCTCTTGTAAGGCAGCGTGTGCCTGCTTCGCCTCCCTTTGGCCGAAAGAGGGAGGTCTCTACCTTCCTTCCTCCCCCCTCCCTCCTCCACGCTTTTAATGGAAAAGGGCATTTCGGATAATCCCTACGCGTTTGGGAAGTCTCTCCAAGGCAGTACGAAACAAATGGCACTTTCTGACTGAAGTTTACAAGCTGAACTACAAACTTGAGATGAGCTGGATTTCTGTGTGGTTATCTGGTTAACTGAAGTGTTAAACCAGAGTACTTTTAATCTTGGAAAGAATAAGATAAAGCTTTCAGTACATTTTCCACCAGTACCAAGAGATGACTTTTTAGAAACAAAGGGCAATGTTGTTATATAAATGTAATAAGAATTATCAAATCTAGCTATAAGACAGTGTTTATAATTTGGCTTTTCAGCTGCAGGTACATGAGCTAATAATAATATTTTTTAATTGACAAACTGTGCCAATCCCCATGTTTTCTGCATTTTTCTGATAAATAGGCAGCACACTGAAGTGGTTAGGGAAGTCTTGAGGGGACAGGTAGACTTCCTACATTTACTTTTACTCAGGAATAATGCAGCCATAAGGAATCACATCTAAGCCTTGTTGCATTTCAGTGGAGATGTACTGCTCATACAGGAGTGTGTGAGAGCAAGAGTCTAATTATGAATAAAATGTGTATGGATTTTGATCTGGTGCTCGGTTGCCACCTTCTGCTCATCGCGCTTCCCACCATGCTTGTGCTGCAGTTAGGTGTTGCACCAGGGAACTTGCATTAGAGATGACATTTGATTTTACAGTGTTCAAAGGAAGCGCTGCCAAAGGGAAATGTCAATTCCTCTTCTGGATTTCTGAATGCAAACCCCCGTTTAAATAATGTAAGAAAAATGTTTTCCATGGGAAAGTGAATGATGGGCTTGGTCCATTTGAAAAATAAGATGTAAATGGTATCTCTGACACAGGGTGACTCAGTCTGGCTTCGATTACCTTGAAAGCTCACAAATCACAAACTGGAGCATCAATATTTGTGTATTGCAGAATTTGAGACTCATTTAAACCTTTGAATGCTTTAATAGGGAATAGAAGCAATTGTAGAAGTAGAATTGATTGCTTAAAGTGCATTGATTTGTTCTGAAGATTTTTGCTTGGTGGTCTCTGGGAAGTGTGTCCCTGCCAGCATTTATGACTTATTCTGTGGCCCAAACACTCCTTTAGCTCCTGCTGCTTCATTAGCAACTCAGGCAAAAAGACATAGAAAATATCAGCTCCCTTGGAATACCACTGATAAAACTTGGTCCTCTTTAAAATGCTGGAGATAATGTGCAATTTAAATTATAGCTGAAAGGCATATGAATTCTCTACTAAAATTCAGGATAGAGAGGGAACAAGGGGATACTTGATGCTGTTCCTAACAGGTACTTTTAGCCAGGAGAATTGGGCAGGAAGAAATGCAGCCTTGAAATTGCATGGATTGAGAGCCATAGGGAGAAGCAGGTGTGTCATTATATACGAGTTTCTTCTTCCCATCTTTTGGCATGGCTTACTTAGAAGCTACAAATAGCAAGTTCTTTTTGTCTGCTCAACACCTGCAGCTTGTGAGGATAAAGCATTACAGTCAGTTGTAGGAGAAATAAATCTGTCCAGCTGACAGGAGGTATGCTATGGAGAGGAGGATGGCAGGGCACAACTACATCATATTTTACCTGTGTTTATAAGCAGTACTAAATAACATTCATTTTGTACAAGTTATATGATTACTCATCTAATTGTTGGGGTTATTGCCTTAGTTGTCAAACTATGACAGTAGCATTTTTTTTAGGAGTCCCTATTTTATCTTTCATTGCTTTCCTGCTTGGGAAATATAAGTTTGGAGTTTCCTGGATTTCAGCTTCTGCTGCTGTATTTTGATTTGTTTCACCAGACAAACAACCTCATCAACATCTGGTCTGTAATTTGAAATGTTGTTCTTAATGCTTAAGAATTGCAAATTAGATTGAGGCTGTCACAAAATGTAAGATAACTGGGGAATCATGGTGTCATTTCAGTTTCTGTCAGAATCTGTATTTTAGTCACATTATGGTTTTGTTTAATATTTTTGTTGTGTGTTTTTTTTTTTTAGTGTAGTATCAATAAGTGTATTTAAAAATTGGCTCTGACTTGCAGCGATTTTTCAGGGCATTGTTTCAGACTGTAATGAAATCTTGACATTTAGTCAAGCTTTGACATTTTGTGTTAGACCAGATTAAACCTTCCTCCGTGAAGGTGCATTTCAATAGACCAGAGCATGATAGTCAGAGGGTCACCTTTGCTTCTGATGTAACGTCTGACTTTTAGGCAAGAAAATATCAGGACTGAACTTGGTCTCTGGCTGGAGCTGCAGGATGTGTCAAATGTTTCCATGGACTGAAACTCCAAATTGCCCCTTTATGTTTTGGTTTTAGTGTAAAGCTAAGGTCCAAGTGAGGCAATTCAATTCAATAGAAACAGAAGAGCCTTTCTAATCATCATCTGCTCAATGCATTGGTCATTTCTATAGGCACATTGTCGTCTGTTGTGCTCCTGCAACCGCAATGTTCATGTCAAATTCTTTCATCTAAGCTGTCAGAAAACTGGATGACACCTCCTGTCTTGGATTGTCTGCTTGGACACTTCCATAGGGCATTTCTGAGTGTTTCTGGAAAACTCCCTTATGACATCTAGGCAGAAAAAAATGGAGATTTCAAGTTACAGAATTTTTTTGCACCATAGAAAAAAAAGCCAAACCTGTATTAAAATGAAATTCTTCAAACTGTTTTAGGATGAGGGTTTTGTTTAGGAAGCAAAGGAGGTGAGAGAAGTTATTGAGCTTTTGATGCTGTGTCTCTGGGAACCAGAGTGCCACCTGATGTATAGAAAATTGGCATTTGACTTGTCTATCTCAATGAGTAGGACATTCTTTTGTGTTCTATTTGCTGTGCAGATACTCAGAACTGGATTCTGCTCCCTTAAGGAGCAGGAGGAGTTCTGTGCATCTGATGGGGATGTTTTCTTTCCCTCTTTTATCACAGAGAGTCTGGATCACAGATGCATTTTTGTGCTTAGAAAACCAAAAGGTCAGAGGAGCTGTTCTTGCCAAAGAATTGCCTGTGATCTGCAAAACAAGAGGGTTACTTTTAGTGGGAACTGAAGTAAGGAGCTGTGCTGGGAAAGAAGAGCTAGCAGTTCAGTGTCCTGGTATTAACACTGAGGAGTCAGGATCTAAAAGAAGAAACAGACACGTTGTTGCGTAGCACTTGCTTGGGGCTCTTGGGGAAGGCAACAAAGGAAAAGGCAGACAAGTAGAGGATTTGGCATGTTCAGGGGCTGAAATTTCCTGGAATTCTACACTGAATGTCTTAATCCAGTTGTTACTCAAATTCCCAGGGTTAAAACAGAAGAGGGATGTCAAACTGCCTGCTAAGATTAAATTAATCAGTGTTGATGTTCAAATAGATTTAATCTGCGTGGAAAGTCTGCCTTGAGCTTTGTGTGTAGCTGTCTTCCCCCTGGTTCCCTTCTGGGCACTCTCTACCCCAGGTACCCACAGTCACATGTGTTGCTTCCTGTGCTGGCTTACACTGGGTGATGCTCCTCCAATGTGGCTTGAAAACATGTTTTTTTTCTTAGTTTAGCTGATAAGATTAACTTTAAGGCTATCCAACAGGAAAGAAAATGCCCCTAGAATACTGGTCAGGGATAGCATCCTTTTGTGTGGTTGGTGGGATCGAGGCTCTTGTGTATCAGGTGCAGAATGAAACATCTGCTAGGGGTTTCTGCATAGTGCCAAAATAGAGCAAACTTTCACCCTTTGCTCAGGTTTTATTTCGGCACTGAGGTAATGTTTCCCTTCAGTGGAAATTATGGAGTGTATTCTCGCTGACAGTAAGAAATACTGCAAGAAATCTTTAAAGGCCTGTGTGTGTCAGATGGTGGGAACTCTGACAATGGATGGGTTTCAAGTGCTGCTCCTTTCCTCTCATTTGTGCACTGGGCTCCTCATCCAGGCATGGCTGGGTCAGGAGGCAAATGGCTTTGGTGCTGAGGCTGTATCCTTGAATCTTCCTCCATGGTTAACTCTTACGGAGCTATTGGCAGGTGCAGGAAGGAAGAGGCTCCCTTCAGTCATCTTTCAGCAAAACCACCTGTCAAAAATGCGTAGGTACATTACAGTGTGACTTAGGAGCATGGAACTAGGAACTGAGTTCATCAAGGAAAAGACAGTAAGGACAAATGGAGAAGAGGAAAAAAGATGGGAGTGGGATGTGGAAGAGCGGGGCAAAATAGGAGAAAAGGAAGAAAGCAGTGAAAGGTTGACCAAAGTTTGTCCTGCTGGTCAGTGGTGGGAGTTGAGGAGGAAGAAGGTACAGGTCTCTGTGATAACTGTATACCTTATTCTTACATGAAAAAGAGTCTCTCTAATTTACACTTTGGAATCATTGAAAATTTGCAATATTTTTTGACTCTTTATCAAAAGTCTAAGGTTTCTTTGGGTGTGGGCTAGTGCATCCCAGCTAAGCCTATGTCTTCATTGCAGTGATAAACAGTAAACTTCCAATGCGATCTGTATATTTGGGAAATGCACACTGTGGATAATAATTGAAGGGAGGTCAATGGCAAAGTGACCACAGCAAACACAGCTGTTGTCAGCTGGTAGAGCACAGACGCATTCCCTAATATTTTAGTACAAGTACTCTTCTTTCCCTTCTGTGTGAGGGAAGGTCAAGGAAATGGCTCCCTGTTTTCACAGATGTGACTCCTGGATTGACCGGCAGGGTGGAAAGTGATGTTGCATGCTCTTCTGAGCAGGTACAGACATCCATTAGGAGGCCCCACGTGTAATGGGGCTGTGTGAGTGCTCATCTTTTTATGGTGTCCCACTGGCCATTCCACATCTGTACCTGTGAGCTTGGCATGTTTTCCAGAGACCCAGATACCACAGTTTGTGGAAGTCTCGGCCTTTCTTTGAAATAAGGCAGTGTTTGCTGTTGCACAGATCCAGTGTCTCTTCAGCCACAGGGCTGGGATGTTTCAGCACAGCATTGCAAGCCCCAGAAGGATTTCCATGTTGTGGATTCCCATGTTGTAGTGCAGCTGTCAAAAGTGGCAGTAATGAGTCCACAGGATCTGCTGACAGCAGGGGAAGAAAGGAGCTGCATAATTTCATTATCCTTTTTACTCACAGAGAGCAAGTGCTTTGTAACCTCCTCTCTTCATCGATACTAATGCCTCTGGAATCCCTTTGTCCCATTAAACCTCAGCCAGTTGAAGATACCCCTTTGAGGCTGTAGTAACTCAAATCAGAGCCTGGCATTAAGCTATACATAATTTCAGGGGTCATAATCCCAACCTATCTCTGCTTTTCAATTTCCCTTCAGTTCTAGCCTTTAATTGAAAAGGAAACATTTTATCCCTAATTGTATTATTGCTATTTCTACCCCATCCAAACTCAGCACAATTCTTTCTTAGCAGTTTCAGCCTTTGGAATTGAAAAATGCTGGACTTCTTATTCCAGCAACTTAGTTTTTAATCATTTAGGAGCTTTTTCTTACATTATAACTTCACTTGTGTAAGACAAGAACGTTGTTTTCTGGGAAGTCATTGGCTTCCCATTCCTAACTCTCTGCAACATCACTCAGGCTATCAGGAGGAATCTGGCGAGGTGATGGTTTCTGTGTCCTGTGGAGCCTTTTCCACAAACAATGTAGGGTTTGGTCCCACTCTGTTTAGGTTGGCAGTAAAACTGTGATAACTCTAAGAGCCAGTGAAGCTCCCTGGATTTATGAGACCGGTCACTAACACACTGTACACTGTGTGAGACAAGTTTGTGGTAGGAAGTGGTGCCATCAAAAAACACAGCATCTTTCCTTGGTTTTTAAATTATGAACAGGCAGTACTGTTCGATTTGAACAGGAGCCTTCATGAATATATTTAATTGAAGATAGAGGCTTACAGAAGTGCAGAACATCCTATATATGTTAATTTGTAATTAATTCATTATTAATGAGATACTTATATTAACAAACCACATCTTTATAATTTTTTAATAGAGATTATGTTATTGGAGGTTTATGAATTTCTGAGTAGACCTTGTGATCGGGAGCTTGCTTGCTTGCTTTCAGATCTTTATTAAATTAAATTTCCCCTAATAAAAATTTTTCTTCCCCCTCCAGTAGTGTCTCAAGTCTTTCTGGGTAAGGAAAGATTTGCTTATTTGGGTTATTCCAGGGCAATGTAGACCTCATTTTTCTTGGTTTCTGCTTGGGAGCAGGACATGGCTGAGTCATTCTTCAAGAGGAGTGCTTTGTATGTGTAAACCATGGCCCTTTATGATGCTGTCAGCCATTCGATAGAAGCATTAATTTACTTGTAATGTTTTGCACTATTAAGGCTCCTGACACATTTCAGAGACCTTATCTTGGTGTTGTTCTGTGCTGCCTGCCTGCTAGTGTCTCTAGTTAGCAGGCAAGAAAAGAAGGGGATGAGGAGATGGGTCTGTAAAGAATGAGGATATCAGGCAAAAATGCAGGAGTTTTGTACAATTGGATTCATCACAACAGTAACACCAGTCTTTTTCTCTCTCTACATGCACACAAATCTAAAATTTAATTATATTTTTTTCCTCTGTTTCCTAACACATGGCATGACATGATTAAGTTGCAAATTATGGGTTGGTGTATCATTTTGTTTTCATTGAGGAGGGTTTCGCTGGTCAGGTTTTGTATGGGTAAGATTTGCACACAGCGAAGAGGAATGTCCTAAACCCAGATATTGTTTTCTCTCTGGATGCCACATAGGAGACTCTGGGAGGGGAAATTTTCTATAAGGTGCTGGAATTCATTGGTCCCACTCACTGTTTGTTAGGCTGTATATAGATCTCTGAAAATTATTTGAAGATGTGGCTTCAGGAATAAAATTTTTTTTTTTTACTTAAATGATGTTTTTTGAAAGGTGTAAGTCTATCTCTAATATATGGGAATGTTTCAGTTGTGTTCAGTATGTGCCAGGAAGAAAAACAGATGCTCTTTTTTCTGTGGCAGCTGAGCTGAAGTCAGTGCTGACGTTCTTGTTTACAGCATGTCATCCTAGAAACAGACTATTCAGAATATTCCTTGTTTTCTTTCAAGTCATTTGAAGTCTTAATTGTCATATTCTCCTGATTTTCTTGTTTTGAGATAATGGAATTTAATACTGACACTGGGGTTGGGGATTACAACCCTCAGATGCTAATGAAGCCACATACTGTAATTGCTGCTTGGAAAACGATCAGCAAAGTAGTCGCTGACCAGAAAGGTCTGATGTATCTCTTGTTTCGAAGAGGGCTTGTTTTTGCTGTTTTCTTTTAGCTTTAGGTGTGTGCTTTTCATCCCCACTCAGTTTGGATGTGAGACACCCACTGTGGGAGGAGATAATGAGAGGAGACAAAGGCATCTGCCTTCCTTGCTAATTTTAACCTCCAGCTATCTTTCCTCTCAGGATGCTCTGTGCAGACAGAAGAGCTTGTAGGCGAGTAGGGAGCAAATGATTTTCCCCAAGTAAACTAATTACATGCCAGACAGAAGCAATTCTGCCAAAATGACTGATCTTCCTCCAAAACCATTCCAGAAGTTGTTTTTTTTTTCAGCTTCCAGGAGGGAGTAGGAGTCTGGTAGGTAGTGTAAGCTATGGCTGAATCCAAATAAATATGAGCCTTTAGTGGGTGTGTGCTGTGTTAGACAGTGCAGAATATTCCATGTGTCTGTGCTGAAGTTCATTACTAGAGATTCCATGTTTAGTGGTAGTCATTTCACACACAAAGTCACTAAATTAAATGTGCATTTTGGGACAAGCAGATAACACCAGGAATTGGTGGCAGGACTCTCATACCTCTGTTTCCACGTGCCCTAGCTATGTGAGTGCTTATAGCTGGGGAAGACAATTTCCAGTAACAATTTGCTTGATTAATGAACCTCCTTTCTTGATTGCAGATTGTCTGCAAACAAATTGCAATTTTAACAAACTTGTTTGTTATTTATCCTAGTTTTGTGTGTAATAATTCTTTTCCCCCCTGAAAATTGCTGTTGGTGGTAAGGATTTACTCTGTGGTCCTGAGAGGATGCTGAGAGCAAACTCTGCCTTTAAAATGTCTGTGATAATCAAATAGAAAATGTGGGAACACAGTTGGAGCAGAATCCTACAGAAGTCACGGGGATGTTTGCATATCATTTTTCTCATTATTTGTTCAGCTGTAGCAGTGAGGGAAAATTGACATCGTTTAATAGCTATTCAGTAGCCTGTGTAAAATGAGTCTGATGGCTCTGGGGAGCTCCCGGCAGACCTACCCCAATCTCCTGGATCACCTTCTACGGTTCACATTAACTGACAACCTGTGTTAGCTGCAGAGACCAAGCAGCGTGTGGCTCTGGAGTCTGAGTGGTGTTTTCGTGCAGGATTCGGTTCTTGTCAGAACTCCCTGGGGAAATGCTGCTGAAACAGCACAGAAGGGTTTATGATACCACTTCTCCTACTGTGCCTGCTATTATGTTCCAAAAAATGTCCTGGTCTTGATGAATATTGATACTATATCTTTCCTTGTTAGCCATTCCTCCAGGGGCGTGGCAACTCCATGTCACTATTTAGTTATTTTCTAGCCAGAACTGAACCACCCTCTTTGCTGGGTTTGTTTGGTAGGGCAGGGGAAGAAAATACCTGTGATTAGTGTAAACTGAACAGCCCTGAAGGTTTCTATGCACTAGGACAGCAGATAGCTCTGGTACCAATTCCAGGCTGGCTTTGTCTTGGTAAAGCTGTTAAAGAAGTGAACAGCCCTTCAGTTCTTGTCTGATCTTTGTGCTAAGGCTGCCAACAAAGGCTGTGTTTGTACGTGTATTTCTTATGACAGTGCCTTGTATTGGAAGAATTAGAAAGAGCTCACCATCTTGTCATGGAATAATGACACTGTCCCTGCAGTGCTGAAGGAGCTTTGATCTAGCTATCCCAGGGTGGGTGTTCCTATAGCCAGTTAGCAATTTATTGAGCCTTTGTCCCTCTTCTTTAAAAATAATTACAAAATTGTATTCATGTCTGAGAGTTGATTCTGTCCAAAGGTAGACTAGGAAACACTTTATTTTACTTCCTTCCTTCACAGTTTGGGTTGCCATAATAGACAACATGAAGCTTAGACTGGAAAGAGGCCAGGAGACCCATCTGCTAAAAAAGAGGGATCTTTCTAATTACAGTCTAGTCAGCAGGGCCTGGGGATAATGACATACCTTTCCTCCTATGAATATTTTCATGAACTTTGCCTGTCTCAGGAGATTCCCTCAGTACTATGCTAAATTGGGTTCTTTGCGTGGACACAAAAGAAAAGGACAAAAGATGTATGTTCCAGTCTTACCGTGAAACCTTGTGTCTTCTCACCAATTAAACAGCAAAAAGATTCTACCCCAATTTATGAGCAAAACAGTTGCTGAAGGTCAGGGTGTTTTCTTGTTCTATGCAAGAACAGAAAGATCTTGTTTTAATGCTCTGCAAATTAGATTTAAGAAAGAAAGTTTCTTGCTTTCGTTGCTGTTTTAAAGTTTGCAGTAACTGTGCACAAAATCAAAAAGTGCATTAAAACATTGTTCCAGGAGTGGCTACCATTGTGTCCATCCACCTGTTTATGCATGTCTAATATGCCCAGCTCAGTACGATCCCTTTGTTGTACTTAATTTTTGATTTTTAGCTTCAAGCAGTTTCAAGGTTAAAAATGAGATGCATTTGAGTCGTGGGGTCTTTGTGCATTTTGGTAAACTGGTGGAAGTGGGAATGGTGATTGAAATAATAAAAAATGGCATTGCAGTGTGTGTATCTAGGTCATCTCCACAAAAATTCACAAGAATTCTTTATTTGTTCAGGACAGTAAAAATATCTGTGAAGATGCATGGTTGCATGTGTTCAATAAAAACCCACCAAAAAGAAAAGCCCCAACCGATGTAACCTTGCAATTCTACCCTTTGTGACCTCTGTTCCTCGTAATTCTGACTGCCCTGATTCCCAGTGCTCATAAATATTCCATTACATCAGTGGCACAAAAGAAATTCCCTTGTAGCATTTCACATCAAGACCAAGATTCTTATTAATTTTGCATAAGTAATCTTTCTCCTGATGCTGAAACCTAAATGCAATAACTCCTGAGCATTGTTGTTTGGATTGGCGTTGTTGGTTTCCTTTATCTGTAACAGGACTAAGGGGGTCTGTGAGCTCCAGTGGTTCCTCCTTGTATTCCTGTGCTTGTTAGAACAGTTTTCTTTGTACTGCTTTGCCTTCTCACTTGCAGCTGATCACTCAGGGATCAGTTAGAGCTCAACCCAAAGTTTCAAAATAATAATTTAAAAAAAGGGAGGGGGATAGAGCTGCAGCTGTAGCAGAGCAATTCCTAATCTGGCTGTGCTAATGGATCTGATCCTCCCGATACAGAACCCAAATAGCCAATCAGCCCCGCAGCTTGTGTCCTCTTGGCACTTGCTGTGTTTCAGGGCTCTTTGGTGTTCATACCTGGCCCTGCAAGATTGCTTAGGAAAGGGGTTCTGACAGGTCTCTGCTGCTTCCCTTGTCATGTGGAGAATAATTATACCATTAGAACAGGAATAAAATAAGCAAGCAATTAAAAACTCATTTTAGAGACCTACCTTGAACTTTTTATGACTTCAATGTTTGATAGAAGAATTGAAGGAGTTTCCATTTTAGTTCTGTCTCATTCTGTTTTCCTCTTTGTTCTTTGTGTGATATAATGCTGTCACTTCTTTTAACTAATGTTTGCTTAGGTTTTTCATGGTACTGAATTTCCCCTTATGTTTTTGTCTCATTTCATCATCACATTGCGAATGACTGTGGAAAAGAGAAGCTGTTCATTTGGAGGGGTTCTGAACTATTTTTAGCTCTTTGATGTTTGGAGGAATTAGTTTTAAAAGCTGTGTTATATTCAGTTATATGTTTGCACTTAGAGAAATTACTGAAGGTGGTTTTTAAGCTGCATGTAAGTTATGAATTGAGGGTAAGGTACATAAACCAAATAACTGCCTGGGGTAATAGAACATAGGATTCACCTACCTGAAGCTACTGATTTTAGAAGATTAAGTTGCTTGAGCCAGTCATATTCCACAGGCTTTACTCAAGTAAGTAATTCTACTGCAGCTTTTTTTTTTTAAATTTTTTTTTTTGTGTAGAAGACAAATGAGTAGAAATAACAATTTTGGGTGACTCATTC
This sequence comes from Margarornis squamiger, assembly GCA_035222235.1. NCBI lineage: Eukaryota > Metazoa > Chordata > Aves > Passeriformes > Furnariidae > Margarornis > Margarornis squamiger. Next base: position 2,158,538 of record JAWWTY010000123.1, read on the forward strand.
CTTATGTAGCCCCATTCTCTAATCATGAGTTCTGTGGTGAGCAGACATATGTGGAGTAGATTGGTCCTGAATTACCAAAAAGTGGCCTAAAGTACAGATTACAGTGAAGATGGCATTGGGTTGAATTCCCTGTTCTGCCACTGTCATGGTTTGACCCTGGATAAACGCCTGGTGTCCAGCAAAACTCCTTCAGGGCCTTTTCACCCCTCTTCCCCCCCCCCCTCACCTTCCAGAGGGAAAGGGAAAGAAAAACCAGCTTGGAATTTACGGCTAGAGATAACAACCAAAAGAGTAGCTTT